>CAJHNH020001432.1:60786-63286 GCA_905116865.2 Candidula unifasciata | reverse complement strand
TGGTTTTACCTTAACTTTTGACTGGATTATAACTCGTTTTATCTTATTTTTCTCAATGGATTGTATCTATTTTTACCTTATCTTTTGACTGGATTGTATCTCGTTTTTTCTTATCTTTTAACTGGATTTTATCTGGTTGTACCCTAACATTTTAATGGAATTTATCAGGTTTTACCTTTAATTTTACTGTATTATATCTGGTTTTACCTTATCATTTGATTGGATTATATCAGGTGTTGTCTTATCTTGTGTCTGGATGGTATCTGGTTTTTACCTTTTCTTTTGACTGGATTGAATCTGTTTATACACAATCTTTTTTTTTTAGATAGAATTTACTACCGTGTTATCCTGTGCTAAATGCCTAATGTCAAGTTCGTCATATTCAAGGTATCACTTACATCCTGCTAATGTTTTCCCCTAGTCTGCCATAGCGATTGAAAAGGAACAAAAATATGTCAGCAACAACAAATGGTTGTTTATTTGCCAATCTTCCTTGATGTTCAGATCTTTCACAATGTCAATATTTCTTCTCTTCTTTGTCCACAGTATTCTGTAGCTTCTGGCTTCAACGATGAGTTTCTTGGCATAATAATGTGGTAGTTTCCCTTTGCTTTCCACATCCACATGGCTTTAGACTATGTCCTCAGTCTTCGGCAACCTTTTGTATTACCAGGGCAAGTGAATGCCCTGCTCTGGGATACTCCTGGTAACAGTCGAGAGCATCCCAGAGTTGTCTACTTACCCCGATAGATACTCTATCCCCAAAGCTGCTTTGGTCACATTGCAATGTGTTTATTTTTCTCTACCGCGCGAATGCGCATTTGGGTTTTCCCTTCGCTGAGTCTTGAGAGAATCCAACTTCCCAAACTCTCCGGTACTTTTATAGAACATTTATAGTATGCAACTACAATAACCAGTTAAGAGGCAAGGAGTCACCTGTCTGCATACAAATAAGCTACATCTGTAAAACATGTGTACACGAAAAACCCAAGTTCCGGAAAAAAAATAAGGTCTCAAAGGATGAGCAACAGAAACCTTTTCCTGAAGTTTACAGCCAGTGAGAGCGAAGAAGAAGAAGCGGAAGTGTCGGCTGATTTTATCATGTTGATTTTCTAGATGCTGCGCTTACCATGCTGATAAAGGCTTGCAGTGTCTCCTCCTCTCTATAAGACAGATACTGATCGTCTGCAGACAACAGACACTTTCGTATAAATGAATCTATAATTTTACCTGTTGAATTATTTGGTGAATTTCATTGGTCTGTTCTATCACAACTTGCTTTACTCTATTTTCTGTCTACGCAGATGTTAAATAGAAAATATTTCAATATTTTAATGTTAATCTACACAAGGTTACAATAAATATGGACTGGCAGATGGACAAATTGACCTTGCTACCTGCTGTTATTCTTCTCTTGCTGCATCCGACGGAGTCTGATGTGGTGTCATTGAAAATGAAGATGCAGACAGAAGGATCTACGTTTGTCTACATTCATTTTGACAATGGGACTTTCTCCATGTAAGTCTTCCTTTAATTAATTCCTATTTTTTTAAACATCGCCAAGTCCCGCCTATTCATCTATTTCATTATTTCTGCTTATCCTCTTCTTCTTATGTTTATCTCCCACTCCTCATTGTCGTCGTTGTCGTCGTCCTACTCCTTCATCTTCTTTTTCTTCCTTTTCCTCTTTCTTTTTCTTCTTCTTCATCTGCTATCACTGCTACTATGTCTGCCAACAGAAAACACATCCTCCTCTTTTATATATCCTATTGCCTTTATATCAGATTTAAGAGCAAACCATTAGCAGCATGTGAAGAAGTTGAATCAGTCGCGTTAAGACATCCAGATTTATTGTGTTTTGACTTCGAGCCGACTGGAAGCCACAGAACCCATTTAAAATAGTTAACCTGCAATAGAAATAAATAAATAAACAGATAAGGGTAAAATCACATTAAACAGCGCCCCTACGTATTGAAGCGCTGGCTGTTGACACAGTCTTGCTCATAAATATTGCAAACACACACACACACACAAATTAGGGCATATATCCAGAGGCTTCCATGTTGATGGGGAACTAATGTGACATTCATCTTACCGTGTTAAAGTATACGTAAAGATGTTGTTAAATATTTGTCACTTGACTTTCATCATGGTAAACTTTTGTTGCTTGAGCATCATTTGACTAAAACCAAGGCATCGTCTTCGACCTTACAAAGGCTGTTAGTGTGTTGTTTCCACCTTGTTGACATGTTGTTATTTTCGACCCCACGCGTTCGATATTCAGGCTCAAAGACCCCCAGGTACACCTAAAAACTTGCTAAATACAGGCACTAGAATCAGTGGCAGCTAACTCGTACAATTCCCTTCATGGCTCAATCTCATTCACTTCATGTCTTCATCACATTCACTTCATGTCTTCATCACATTCACTTCATGTCTTCATCACATTCACTTCATGTCTTCATCACATTCACTTCATGTCTTCATCACATTCACTTCA
>CAJHNH020001432.1:39134-53799 GCA_905116865.2 Candidula unifasciata | reverse complement strand
GGTCCCTGCGGATGAGGGCTGATTTTCTTTCGGGTAATTTTTTTCCCGGGCACTTTTTAAAAGTGGCCCCCCTCCCAATCTTTTTTCTCCCTACCAAAACCCACAGGGGGCCGTGACAACTTTTGCATGGATCAGTCAAAATTTCTTTGAGTCATGTAGACCCCAAAATCGGGGTTTTGCATATTTTTCCCCCTATAAGGGTTTCCCTAGAATCTGATGGGGGGGAAACCCCCGAGGCCCCCGGGGAATTCTTTCGGGAAATTAAAAAAAAAAAAAATTTTTGATTTTTAAAGACTTTTTTAGTCCTGTTTTTAAAATGTGACAAACCAAAAAAAAAAAAAAATTTTAAGGACCCTTATCAGGTCTCAAAAATAAATTTCTGTGATTTTTTTGCCCAATGAGGAACCACTGCTAGGACTTTTCCTATTATCAAATCTAACCGGGCCCAACCCCAAAAGTGCTGGGGGGCTACACCCGACTGCCCCTTCTTGACATGTATCTACATCCCCCACCCCCCACCCCCACCCAATAAGTTCACACACACCCCACACGCCAGCCGCACCACACCCACACGCGCGCACACACCCACACGCGCGCACACACAGAGAAAATCTGAGATCGACAAAGACTAAATGAAGCGAGCTAGCAATAGGAAGAAAGATTATGTCAACAAAACGGACACACATTCAAACAACTAGTAACAGCGCGACGACTTGGTTCTTCTTCTGCGTCTGCATGGCTAACTGATTATAAGTTGTTCTATAGACACTTGTCGAAGTTGGTTAGACCCATTGCCTTCACAACAAGCATGTCGTAGGAGTCGACGCATTGGGGACATCCTTCGAAGTCAGTGTGCATCTACTGAGAGGCTACGAACCACAGGTCTTCACACAGATAAGCCAGGTCTGTGAACCGGATGTCTAAATCTGTGAATCGGATGTGTACATCTATAAATTGGATGTGTACATCTATAAATCGGATGTGTAAGCAACACTCAGGATCTGGAGCAAGACAACATTCTGGAGGTGGACGAACACCCAGAACTTTCCGCCGGAGTTTGCAGCTAGTGCACGCGAAGAAGAAGAAGAAGAAGAAGAAGAAGAAGAAGAAGAAGAAGAAGAAGAAGAAGAAGAAGAAGAAGAAGAAGAAGAAGAAGAAGAAGAAGAAAAAAAGAAGAAGAAAAAGAAAAAGAAGTAGAAGAAGAAGAAGAAGAAGAAGAAGAAGAAGAAGAAGAAGAAGAAGAAGAAGAAGAAGAAGAAGAAGAAGAAGAAGAAGAAGAAGAAGAAGAAGAAGAAGAAGAAGAAGAAGAAGAAAGAAGAAGAAGTAGAAGAAGAAGAAGAAGAAGAAGAAGAAGAAGAAGAAGAAGAAGAAGAAGAAGAAGAAGAAGAAGAAGATGAAGAAGAAGAGAAGAAGAAGAAGAAGAAGAAGAAAGAAGAAGAAGAAGAAGAAGAAGAAGAAGAAGAAGAAGAAGAAGAAGAAGAAGAAGAAGAAGAAGAAGAAGAAGAAGAAGAAAAGGCCGACAAAGAAGAAGAAGAAGACGAAGAAGAAGAAGAAGAAGAAATAGAAGAAGAAGAAAAAAAGAAGAAGAAGAAGAAGAAGAAGAAGAAGAAGAAGAAGAAGAAGAAGAAGAAGAAGAAGAAGAAGAAGAAGAAGAAGAAGAAGAAGAAGAAAACAAAAAGATGTTTACATTTATAGTTTAGTCTTAACGTCTTTATCCTTTTGTCTATGGTGTTCACCAGCTGTTAACTTCAGTAAAAAGATTTAATTGTTCGTCCACTTCTGGACTGTGGTTTTCCCCAGAACTTGAAATGTATGTGCACATCTGTTAAACAAATCTGGCGTACGTTTATGCAGACTGTTGGTTTCTCACTTTTCAAGCAGATGCACTTCTACTTCAAAGCAAACACGCCTGCTAAGTCGCCTTTTACGAGATTCTTGTTAGATATCAGCTGGTTTCTCACCCCCTTCCCCTTTCCCGTCACGGCCTCATAACATTAATGTGGGCAAAAAGAGCAATCCCAAATATTTTAAACATGAAATTGATTTTGAAAAAAAAAAAAAAAAACGTGAATCAAAGTGTCAAACTGAAGAAAAAAAAGAAACAATCACTAACGACTGTTAATATAGTGCCCAAATATCTATGTGAATGTTAACACTGATTTGTCGTGACGATGTCTGCATTTTTTTATCTGACGTTCGACATGGAGAAACATAGATAACTCTCTCTATCAAGCTGGCAACTTACATCAAGGAGGCAACGCCATTTTGTTTTCCTTACTGTCGAAACTGACAATCCCGATTATTACAAGTACCAACGCGCTCATTTTCACCACTGCTTGACTCCCCCCCCCCCTTTTCTCCCCCTCTCCCCAGCTGCCCCCCTTTTTTTTCCCATTTGAAATTTCCTCACTCCTCCCAGACTCGAGACAACTAGGCTAGACACTAAACGTAGGCACCTCTAAATCTAGTCTTAATTTTCAGCAAAATAGAAATTGTCACAGAATCGATCACTCGATCATTTATTATTATTATTTTGTCAGTTCTTCTTTCACAAAATTTGCAAACTATAATTTTTTTTTTTCTTTAGGTCAGTTCGTGTTTGTTTCTCTTCGTCATTCTGCTGATGAAGAATAATGGCCGTAACATCCTTTGCTTCTTTATTGATTTAATTCTATAAAGCTGACATGTGCCTTCAGTTTTGCCAATATTTACCTTGAATAAAAAATAAGCAACACATAGAAAGAAAACCAATCCTGTAACGGGAGTTATCTTCTATATCCTGGTAAAAGGTACACACACACACACGCATGCTGGTTGTCAGAAAACAACAGGTTAGACATTAATAAAGCTAGGCAACATCACACAGGGGTACAACGACGAAAACCAGTCGGCTGTGGCAGCTAGCGGCAACATAAAAATTATACGTCCTAGTTCAAGTGATTCAAGCGACGTCTGCCTACATGGACAATGTGACTAGCGGTGTATCAGAGACACAGATATCGCTTTAAATCCACACAGAAATGCGAAAGTTTGTTTGTGATATTCAGGTGTGTACTTAATATTTTATTGGTAATGTGATGGTTGCAATGTGTTTAAAAATCTATGTCAAAAGTTAGCCAACTAGCTTATGGAAAGATTCATTTCAGTTTTACTTGAGACAATGGCTTGGCGTTGTGAGTGTACTGACACAGTCCGTGTGTATGAGTGTGTGGGAATGGGTGTGTCTGAAAGTAGGTATACCTATGGGGGTGTTGGCAATTGTGTTTCGTGTTGGAGTTTATGCGAAGTGTACAAGTGTATGGGAAAGTATGTAAGTATATATGCTGTCATGATGTCTTTCTTTTCTTTTCTTTCACATTCCTTATTTTCCTTCGTTCCTTCTTTTTTTAACGTGTCCTTTTTGTGCTCTGATTGCTTGTGTATCTGAATGTATTTTCTTCTTTTTCTTCTTTTTCTTTCTTTCTTTCTTTCTTTCTTTCTTTCTTTCTTTTTTTCTTTCTTTCTTTCTTTTCTTCTTTCTTTCTTTCTTTCTTTCTTTGCTTCTTTCTTTCTTTCTTTCTTCCCGGGTGAGAACAAAGGAGACCAGTTCTTTCTTTTTAATTTCTTTAGGACTCTTTCTTCTTTAGCTTTCTTTGCTTTAAAAACTAACACAAATTTCTTTCTTTCTAACTTCAGTTCTTCATTCTTTTATTTTTCATTCTTTTAGTTTGTTCCTTTAGTTTGTTCCTTTAGTTTGTTCCTTTAGTCTCTCCATCGGGATCCTTCTGTCGATAAATAATCTCTCAAGCTAAAGAAGGATCTCATACTGCGCCTTTAGCAAACAACCTTGTCTGATTTATCTGTTGGACAGACGCCCATTTCTGTCAGGCCTTTTGCTTGCCTGAAATCCGTCTCCTGAGATAAATGATAAACAGCGGCTGTTGCTGGTGGACAGATTCACGATGAAGGACACGCTTACTTCAACATTTGGACCCCCTAGATACAACAACAACAATAATAAGTTGACGTTTGAGGGTGTCTTTTGCTTTCCGTCCGTTGAACTTTCTAGTCATAGTCTGTGTTTTGAAACCAACAGTATGTTTCACAATCCGGTATGTATGATAATTGAATAGTGAGGACTGTGACTACAGCACTCACAACAGATCCATAGGACCGTTATTACAGCACTCCCAACAGATCCATAGGACTGTGATTACAGCACTCCCAACCGATCCATAGGACTGTGATTACAGCACTCCCAACCGATCCATAGGACTGTGATTACAGCATTCCCAACAGATCCATAGGACTGGGATTACACACTCCCAACAGATCCATAGGACTGTGATTACAGCACTCCCAACAGATCCATAGGACTGTGATTACAGCACTTCCAACAGATCCATAGGACTGTGATTACAGCACTCCCAACCGATCCATAGGACTGTGATTACAGCATTCCCAACAGATCCATAGGACTGGGATTACACACTCCCAACAGATCCATAGGACTGTGATTACAGCACTCCCAACAGATTCATAGGACTGTGATTACAGCACTCCCAACAGATCCATAGGACTGTGATTACAGCACTCCCAACAGATCCATAGGACTGTGATTACAGCACTTCCAACAGATCCATAGGACTGTGATTACAGCACTCCCAACAGATCCATAGGACTGTGATTACAGCACTCCCAACAGATCCATAGGACCTTGATTACAGCACTCCCAACAGATCCATAGGACTGTGATTACAACACTCCCAACAGATCCATAGGACTGTGATTACAGCACTCCCAACAGATCCATAGGACTGTGATTACAGCACTTCCAACAGATCCATAGGACTGTGATTACAGCACTCCCAACAGATCCATAGGACTGTGATACAGCACTCCCAACAGATCATAGGACTGTGATTACAGCACTCCCAACAGATCCATAGGACCTTGATTACAGCACTCCCAACAGATCCATAGGACTGTGATTACAACACTCCCAACAGATCCATAGGACTGTGATTACAGCACTCCCAACAGATCCATAGGACTGTGATTACAACACTCCCAACAGAACCATAGGACTGTGATTACAGCACTCCCAACAGATCCATAGGACTGTGATTACAGCACTCCCAACTGATCAATAGGACTGTGATTACAGCACTCCCAACTGATCCATAGGACTGTGATTACAGCACTCCCAACTGATCCATAGGACTGTGATTACAGCACTCCCAACAGATCCATAGGACTGTGATTACAGCACTCCCAACAGATCCATAGGACTGTGATTACAGCACTCCCAACAGATCCATGGGTGCTCTGATCTCCTCCTCCACTGCCCCACAAGAGTAAAAGACTGATTACATCATTGTTATGTTGCTGGGGATGAGTGACACGTCTTGTGTCTTTAGTGAAATGTTCCTGTCAATCTGATCCAGGCTGCTTATTCCCATTCAGCAGTCTGGACAGCAGGGCTGCTTATACTCGGGTAATTCCCCCCCCCCCACCCACCCCACTCCCAAGATCAGGGTTTTCAAATGGCCTCTTGGGTTCCTATTTTGAAATCTTGCGTTAAAAAATATATCCTTATATAAAAGTGGGTAAATGTTTTGTTTCGTAAATATATAATTTTGACTTTTTATTAATCTTGGGGTTTTGTTTTTTGTTCTTCGCTTAGTATTGCTTGGGTTTTTGGTCATCTTGGTTGGGTTTTGAAAAGAAATTACAATGGCAGCTGTGATGGACAGCAACAGCGATTCTTGCTTGTTGTAGTCGCTGTGTAAATTTTGTGTGACATAAAGTTTCAGTTGTCACAAATATAAAAGAAGTGTGTTCGTTCACCTCATGAAAAAGGGTCAAATGGCAGTGCCAATGGCGGGTAGCTGATCGGGCCACTCTACAACCGGATACCTGTGTCACCAGGAGGGCCAAAGGGGCCAACTGCAAATTAAGTGGAGATAAGGCAATAGTTTCGACTGCAAATCAAGTGGAAATAAATCAATGGTTTCGAACAAGACACCCGGTGAAGCTTCTCTAACCTCAAGAATGTTTGATGCAAGGCTTGAGATCTTTAGTAACAAAGTACAGTTGACTGCGTTGTTTAATGGAAATACACCTGCACGCCTTATCCGAGACACAGCTGTTGTTATTTTTACATCAGACAAATGCGAGTGCATACTTTATTATGAGAAACATACGTTTATATGCCTCGCAATAATAGCAATCAGTTGCAACTATCAACATGTTGCAACTTTTTCTCGATATTATCATCAATAGTTGCAACTTTTTCTCGATATTATCGTCAGCAGTTGCAACTTTTTCTCGACATTATCATTCACAGTTGCAACTTTTTCTCGATATTATCATCAACAGTTGCAACCTTGTCTCGATAGTATCATCAACAGTTGCAACCTTTTCTCGATTTTATCATCAGGCAGCAGATGTTTACAGAACGTGATCCCCGTCACAGCGCGCGTGAAAGTCTCTCTTTCTCTAGTCACTTTTCCAGCCCCATGTGCTTTCAAAAGCAATGCATCTTTAATGTCATGTATCGAGACTCGTGGAGGTCTGCATCTGCCTCTTTTTCCGAAAGCTGTAACTTCCATCACTACCTTTGAGCCAGCATGACGTTTGTTAAACATGGCCGAAAAAGCTCAGCCTTCAGGACAGGATGCTGACTATGAAGGATGCCAGTGTTGCTTCCTCTTCTTGGTCCATGGTATTCTAAGACTGTTTCTGTAGCGTTTCATTTCTAAAGCTTCGATTTGTTTTCTTCAGTGGCTAAGTAAGAGTCCTCAACTTATCTGCACAAGTTACCACGGGAGAGATATATGATCTCAAAAGTCTTACTTCGGCTCTCTTGCAGGTACTGTGTCATAGACTCTTTATGCTGTCTAGTCTCTGCGTTGCTACAGCGAGTCTTCTTCTCATTTCCTTTGTGCAGTCGTCATTGTTGTTAACTACAGAGCATAAATATTCAAATTCCTTGACATTTCCGATCTCTTCATTATCGATTGTAATGTGTGGTTTGTGTGCTGTGGTTTGTGTGCTGTGGTTTGTGTGCTGTGGTTTGTGTGCTGTGGATTGTGTGCTGTCGTTTGTGTACTGTCGTTTGTGTGCTGTGGTTTGTGTGCTGTGGTTTGTGTGCTGTGGTTTGTGTGCTGTGGTTTGTGTGCTGTGTGGTGTGTGTGTTTGCTGTGTGTTTGTGTGTGCTGTGGTTTGTGTGCTGTGGTTTGTGTGCTGTGTTTTGTGTGTGCTGTGTGTTGTGGTTTGTGTGCTGGGTTTGTGTGCTGTGGTTTGTGTGCTGTGGTTTGTGTGCTGTGGTTTGTGTGCTGTGGTTTGTGTGCTGTGGTTTGTGTGCTGTGGTTTGTGTGCTGTGGTTTGTGTGCTGTGGTTTGTGTGCTGTGGTTTGTGTGCTGTGGTTTGTGTGCTGTGGTTTGTGTGCTGTGGTTTGTGTGCTGTGGTTTGTGCTGTGGTTTGTGCTGTGGCTGTCGTGTGTGCTTGCTGTCGTCGTTTTGTGTGCTGTGCTGTGGTTTGTGTGTGTGCCTGTCGTTTGTGTGCTGTCGTTTGTGTGCTGTGGTTTGTGTGCTGTCGTTTGTGTGTGGTTTGTGTGCGTTTTGTGTGCTGTGGTTTGTGTGCTGTGGTTTGTGTGCTGTGGTTTGTGTGCTGTGGTTTGTGTGCTGTGGTTTGTGTGCTGTGGTTTGTGTGCTGTTGTTTGTGTGCTGTCGTTTGTGTGCTGTGGTTTGTGTGCTGTGGTTTGTGTGCTGTGGTTTGTGTGCTGTGGTTTGTGTGCTGTGGTTTGTGTGCTGTGGTTTGTGTGCTGTGGTTGGTTGTGTGTGTGCTGGTTTGTGTGCTTGTGTGTGCTGTCGTTTGTGTGCTTTGTGTGCTGTTTTGTGTGCTGTCGTTTGTGTGCTGTCGTTTGTGTTGTGTGTGTGCTGTGTGTGTGCTGTGGTTTGTGTGCTGTGGTTTGTGTGCTGTGGTTTGTGTGTGGGTTTGTGTGCTGTGGTTTGTGTGCTGTGGTTTGTGTGCTGTGGTTTGTGTGCTGTGTCGTTTGTGTGCTGTGTGTTTTGTGTGCTGTGGTTTGTGTGCTGTGCTGTGGTTGTGCTGTGGTTTGTGTGCTGTTGTGTGCTGTGGTTTGTGCTGTGGTTTGTGTGTGTGTTTGTGTTGTGGTTTGTGTGCTGTCGTTTGTGTGCTGTGGTTTGTGTGTGTGGTTTGTGTGCTGTGGTTTGTGTGTGCTGTGGTTTGTGTGCTGTAGTTTGTGTGCTGTGGTTTGTGTGCTGTCGTTTGTCTGCTGTCGTTTGTCTGCTGTCATTTGTCTGCTGTCGTTTGTGTGCTGTGGTTTGTGTGCTGTGGTTGTGCTGTGGTGTGCTGTTTTGTGTGCTGTGGTTTGTGTGCTGTTTGTGCTGTCGTTTGTGGTGCTGTGGTTTGTGCTGTGGTTTGTGTGTTTTAATGTGTGCTGTGGTTTGTTGCTGTGTGCTGTCGTTTGTGTGCTGTCATTTGGTGCTGTCGTTTGTGGGCTTGTGTGCTGTCGTTTGTGTGCTGTGGTTTGTGTGCTGTGGTTTGTGTGCTGTGGTTTGTGTGCTGTGGTTTGTGTGCTGTGGTTTGTGTGCTGTGGTTTGTGTGCTGTCGTTTGTGTGCTGTCGTTTGTGTGCTGTCGTTTGTGTGCTGTGGTCGTTGTGGACAATACTTTGGTTTATGTCTTTCAAATTTAGAAAAAAACTTTTGTTTTCTTCACTGTCCTACTTGACTGTCAGAATTAATGCTTCTACGTCTTTTGCAATGCTGGAAACGAGAACTGTCTTGTTTGCATATTCGAGTTCTGGGAAAAGTTTATCTTCAATTGTGAGTGGATCAAAACGTCACGTGTCTCACCATTACCTGTATTTCTTACAATATGGTCGAGCGACAAAAGCTTCCATGACAGCGCTAACAGTAACATGTCTGCCATCAACTCCACTGCTTGTACTTGACAGTTCGTAGTCAGCATGTCATGTCGTTGTATGCAATGTTGTGCGTATTTTGTTTCCTGCGGTTGTGTTACTGACGAAGGCTAATCACCACAGCGACCTTTGTTTGTCTTATGTGATGTGCCCTGTAAAACCAGCGTCAACTTTTGCATTTTTCTTTCAATTGCAGGTGCACTAAAAGACAGACAAGATGTCGCTGACACTTCGGTATGTCATCCTTCTTGCAGTAACAGCCGTGTCGGGACAAGACGACGTTATCATGTCTTTGAGTTACGAGGGAAGCAATGATTATGTTATCGATTTCAAGTTTACTTCTAACGTTTTCAAATCGTGAGTGGGCTTTATGTAGACGTTTCATTGTGATTGTTTGTAGCATATATATTTGTTATGTAACATTCAGCAGGTGTGTTCGCTTGAAGACATAGAACCTGGTGGTGAATGGCTAACATTACTAACAGGTGTGTTCGCTTGAAGACATAGAACCTGGTGGTGAATGGGTAACATTACCAACAGGTGTGTTCGCTTGAAGACTCAGAACCTGGTGGTGAATGGGTAACATTACCAACAGGTGTATTCTCTTGAAGACATAGAACCTGGTGGTGAATGGTTACCATTACCAACAGGTGTGTTCGCTTAAATACATAGAACCTAGTGGTGAATAGGTAACATTACCAACAGGTGTGTTCTCTTGAAGACATAGAACCTGGTGGTGAATGGCTAACATTACTAACAGGTGTGTTCGCTTGAAGACATAGAACCTGGTGGTGAATGGGTAACATTACCAACAGGTGTGTTCGCTTGAAGACTCAGAACCTGGTGGTGAATGGGTAACATTACTAACAGGTGTATTCTCTTGAAGACATAGAACCTGGTGGTGAATGGGTAGCATTACCAATAGACTATTCTATTTCTGCAGGAGTGTAGGCTTTGATTTTTGAGAATTCTCTACAGGGGAATGCTGTTGCTTACACATATGGGTCTGTAATTCGTCATGTAAGAAGCTCTTTGGCCTTTACGGTTTATTTTGGAGAGAATTGTGCAGCAAGATCCTGGTGCTGTTGTCTCGACCACAAGAAATCTAACTATGGGGGTCATGGCAGTAATCAAAGCAAAAATATGACTGAGGACTTTGACTTTTTCCTGCGCATGTTTTTTGTGTGACTCAGTGAGTATGCTCATGAAAATAGAAGGTGGTGTGAGTCTCTGAAGCGGTCACGGCTAACACATATCAGGTTCTTTTTGTGCCAGGGCACGCCGGCGTGCAAGAAAAGGAACAAGCTGATCGGCTTGCAGGGAAAGCTACTGTGGATGGCTGACGAGTCATGGATCAGACAGCTATTCTGAATGCATTACAAGAAGTAATTGTGAATTTATAACCAAGACCAGACTGCAAGAACAACATGTTAAAAGGAGTGTGGTCAGACAAGAGCACCAAACAGGAAGCCAAAGAAGAAGAAGGAAACACATAACTAGTGTCGTCAGTCGCTCGCTACACGCTCCGGGATTTTCTGAGGAGCTGATCAGAGCACGTATGGACTGAATGGTTCGATATACAATAAGGATAATCTGTCGACCAACTAACTAACTAATTAACTAGCTAACCAACCAACCACCCAACGATTGAACGAACCAACCAACCAACCAACGAACTAACTTACTAGTAACGTATCATTTCTGCATCATTTGAAAGGGAAGAGCTCCATTGCCTAGTCACCAAGAGGGTTATCTACGCCCAGAATGTCGCTGATTCAATACTTACCTGCATCATTCGGTTCTTAGGTGTAGTTTTCATTTCCTCAAAGACCCGCAGGTAATGACACTGGATATACGTAATGTGTACTTTGTGTGACTCGCTGGGCAAACTACCATTCTTTTCGCCAAGTCTACAGGTGGGGAGAAAAAAAAGCAGCAGCAATAGAAGAAGAAGAAAAAGAAGAAGAAGAAGAAGAAGAAGAAGAAGAAGAAGAAGAAGAAGAAGAAGAAGAGAAGAAGAAGAAGAAAAGAAGAAGAAAAAGAAGAAGAAAAAAAAAAGAAGAAGAAGAAGAAGAAGAAGAAGAAGAAGAAGAAGAAGAAGAAGAAGAAGAAGAAGAAGAAGAAGAAGAAGAAGAAGAAGCAGAAGAAGAAGGCTCAGGGGAAAAGGAGTTTGATCAGAAGCAGGAAAAAAAGGAGTCGGAGCTTAATAATGATGATGATGATGATGATGATGACAATGGTGGTGATGATGATGATGATAACAGAAATAATAATTAATTAAACCAATAAATTAATCTTTATCATAATTTAGATAATATTTTTACCGTTCTGAATATAGTACACATACTTTCTTTCCTGCAGGTTATACCAGTGTCTTTGTACAGACAACTCCTTGAAATGTAACATAGAGTACGACTACAACCATGTCATGCAAGGCGTTAATTCAGAGATCACAAAAACTACATACCCACCTCCTTGTAAACTGTACACGTGTACAAATTCTCGACAGTTTCCTCGTGTGACCTGCGTCACCCTGCAGCAGACAGACTCTTGTACCAGACAGGTCAAACCTACTTTTGTAGGCATTGATCTGGCCAGTTCTTGTGCTACGTCTTGTGTCGGCATTGTCTGGAGTTTGAGCAAGGAAGGCATTCGTTTCAACGACAAACAACTGCGAGTTCGGCAATGCGGGGACCAATGCTGTCCTGGTCCAGCGTCAGAGAAACCACCACAACCACAGAATGAGTCGTCATCGGATCATCTTGTCATCTCTGAAACTTTCAGCGAAAGAGAATACAGAGATACGTATATTGTCGCAGGTATTGCTGCAGGGGTCGTTCTAATAGCTATACTAGTGTTCGTGATATTTGTTTTTCTGAAGCCTAGATCCACGTCCTATAATGGGCAAAGAGAAGCCGCCAACACACCACAAAGCTCCACAAACGAAACAAATCACAGTTTCTATCACAACACGGCAACTATAAACGACGTATCAACACATACAACTGATACGGGTAAAGCAACAAGTAACACATTTCAACCATTAAGTCCTTTTGCAGGATTGCAAATTTCTAAGCAAATCTTAGGACACGAGAATAACGGAAGTGAGGATTTTTGGAACAGTCTTGCACTCAACAGAAACACAAATACAGCTGCAGGAAGTGAAAGTGTATTTGAAAAAAAGCCAAACAAACAAGTAGGATTTAGTGATGCAATTTCTGAAGATAACGCCGAAGAACATAACTTTGAAGCGGACTATGCCGAAATTGATGATTACAGTATTCAAGATTGCAGTCCAGTGGAGTACATACCAGACTGCTCTGATATAGACTTAAATGATGGCTATAGCACTGTGGAGAATTCTGATTACTACAATATTCAGGATAATACACCGGGTTCTGCTGATGGTAAGTCCAGTGACTCTAGAGAAGATTCTGCAGATTTCTCCACTCCAAGGGCAGGCTCTCTCAGCACTGATGGTAAAACAGGGATGCAAACAACTGGTCACCAAACATCACATGTTCTTGGACAAAACCAAAATGTATCAGAATATTTCGTAGCAAGACCAATAAGTAGTGAGGTACCTACATACAGCGTGGGTCAACAGATTGATGGGACATCACGTGATCCCGGGATCTCATTTGAACAAGAGCAAGACAACTCAAACACAGACACCGCTGAGAAGAAAAGAACCTCCTATTTTATACTAGAGAAAGATACAGAGGAAGAAGACATTTAAAGAGCAGTTTTTTTCTTCTAAAATTATCTACAGTCCCTGTATTTACCCACCCATCTACCCAAAAACCCATCCACCTTTTCATTCATTTATTCACATACGCATCGATCCATCTAATAACGAACTGTCCCATCATTCATTTTCTCCATAAAAACGTATTACAGAAGACTAAATGATATCCGATTCACGTCTTTTTTCTTTGAAACACAAGAAAGAAGAAGGTGCCAGTACTCACCACACATTATGAATTTCATGAACACTGATTTGAATTTTAAAAAATATATTATTCTGTGGATCCGAACCCTAACTGAACAGTTACTCAGTATCTTTCGGGTGCCTTTTAACAACTGTGTTATGCGGTTGAACAGGGCTCTGAGATTTTATTATGTTTGATTTATATCAAAATCGTGGCTCTCTGAGTCACCTGGTGTTAATCTTTCACAATGCAATTTTAGAGAGTAATCAAAGAAATTTCCGTGAAAACATGATCGAAGTATCAACAACAACAAAATTGCAGGATTCAACTAATGTCTCCAGTCCACTATAATATACCGGAGAAATGATACAGCGGATATGCTTACTAAGATTTGAAGATATATTAAACACATGTTATCATAATAATAGGAAGAAGAAGAACTCCACAGGGGAACGTGTACAGCAAGATTCGCTCGTCGACGATTGTTTCGACCTGTTACCATCCCTATAATGTCTCGGAGGGTGGGCCGACCTGAGTCATGACTCCCAGGATTCTACCTTCCCGTGCTGCACTTTACTGGATGTTCTTGGACAGGACCAGACGATATGGTTATTTGTAACAGGTGTTGTGAAAATTATTGATATTGTCGCTGTGGTAGCTATAAGAAGAAACTCCAGAGGGGAGCATGTACAGCAGGAGTCTACCAATCATCAGTAGAAGTGATCCCTCGTCCACAAATGTTTCGGCCCACGAACTCCTGGACAATCTCAGAGGGTTGGCCCACCTGAGTTCATGAAGCTCAGGCTTGATCTGCTCCTGCTGCACGTATTACCGGATGTTCTCGGACAGGGACAAGACGAAATTGGTGACCATGCAACAGGCACAGTGAGATTCGAAGTTTATTTACATAGTCACTGCGGTAGCATATTAGAGCAGTCCTTATACCTGGACGACCAAGTGGCAAGCTTATCGGACACATGTTAGACTTTGTTGGCAAATAGCAGAGGGATACCGGCAGACAATTCGGACACGATGGTCTTTAAAGGGATAAGACTTTCTTTTCCACTACATACCCGGACCAGCTTACCGAGGCCTGTCCCCTACGACGTTCCGTTGTGTCCAAAGCCAGCTCGAGGCCCTCTCAACTGCCTCGCCCCGGTTTCTTAGTGATCGTTTGCGCTCTTTCCTCACAAGCACAGCTACATTATCACATTGTAAATGGAACGAACGAACGAACGAACGAACAAACTTTATTTTCAAAGGGTTACAAATTGGGCACGCAGGCCCGTCTGACATTCGGCCCTTCTAAGTACTCATTTTTCAGAGTACTAATACCTGTTATCAATAATGCATGTTATGGATTTAAAAAGAAATATATAATGTATTCACACATCGTGTGTACGCCATCATACACACTCACACACACGTATACATACATCTACATTTTCATACTGGTGAACTCATATACAGACATACGTGATACATACACATCTACATCTACATACATATACAAGCATACACATACACAGAAATAAATGCACAAACAGAAAACACACACACATGCATTTATGGATATACATGCACACACGCATTCCATATATACACATCTATACATGCACCCATGCATACACACATATACCATTACATGTACAGACACCAACATATGCCCAAAACCACACATTTACACTTACATGAATACATACACCCACACACATGCATACATATATCCACACATTTATACCTAAACTCACATCTTTACACACATACATACATACCTAAATATACTTTCATATATCCACATGCATA
>CAJHNH020001432.1:0-35886 GCA_905116865.2 Candidula unifasciata | reverse complement strand
TCATGGCCAGTTCCAATGTTACGCTGGTACTTTTATTTTCAAAAACTTTGCCCCCTAGCCCCACCCAAGGTTTGCTCTACCGTGATCTGAGGTCATTGAAAAAAAAAAAAATTCGTTTTGATGATGTTTGATATGATGTTTATGATATGAAAATGCAGCTTACGACCCTAACGACAGGCCCCCTTTTGTCCTCCGCGGACCTTTTGTTTTCTTCTTCTTCCTTCCTTCTACCCCCCAGGGGAGCAAACCCCCTAAACCGGTCACCCCATTTTGTTTATCCTTTACATCGCATGCAGTTTCCCCTATTCCCCCCCCCCCCCCCCCCCTATCTTTTTAATTTTAATCTCTACCCCCATCTTTTTGGGTTTTTTTTTTTTTTTTTTCAGCGCCCCTATGGTTTTCCAGTGCAAAGCTTTAAAAATATTTTTAGGTTTTATCAGGGTGTCCTTCCTCCCCAGCGTCTTTTTCTTCATTTTTTTGGAAAAGGGAAAATCGATTAGTTGCCCCCCCCCCCCCCCAAAGCTCTGCATTAGGTTTTCCCGATACCACGCCTCTGTACTAACTAAAACGGAAAAGGCCCCTGATCCTACAAGCAACCCCCCCTACCCGGGTTTGGCTATGGTTAATCTTTGGGAGCCTAGTGAAACCCTACAGTAAATTACCTTCGGTTTGTCCTGGGAAAACTTGTTCAAATAGGACTCTTGGGGGCATGGTGTGGTTCCCAAATCCAAACCCAGGGGGGTCAACTTCACTGAAGGGACCGTTCAAAGAGTACATGACGATAAACTTATTCTGCTAACTCATTCTTTTCGTCGGCACTAATTAGGGGATGTGGTCGACTCCTTGTCCCAGAACATTACCTGGCACCCATCTTAGCCTGGATCGAGCTAAGAACCAAGTTTAATTGTAAAGAAAAAAATATATCCCCCTGGATACAAATTCGAATTAAAGACCTTGCCGACAGTCGAGCCATCCTAGCCAATCTGCTAGTGTTCCCCATATATATAAAGTAAAGTAAAGGGCCCTGTTCCAGGACTTTAGGCTTTTGGGCATATAAGGCTAGACCTTTATTTCATAGGCACTTGATGAGTGATGTGGTAACATCATACTGGCGCCTTTACTTCCCAAGAACCTACGTGGTACCCTTAAAAGGCTGGTATAGACCTATGGGCGCAGTTCATAAAAAAAAAAAAGTAGGGATCTGTCAGGAACCGAACCCTTGATCTCCTAATCCACAGACCAGCGCCCAGCCGCTAAACCACGACGGCCGCTTTCCCAGATGTGTGTAAAGATTGATTGGGAATGACAAAGATAGATAGCCGGAGACAGACGAGAAATATAGGAAATCTATGGTTGTAACCCCTTGAAGACAAACAAGGAGAGTTAGGTGCGTTTAACTCCACAAACATGTTTCCCAGATATTGTACTTGTGTTGTCTGTCTTGTGTCTGTCAACATGATCCGCTTGACAATCGCACGTTTGTGCCACATGAGCATTATACAAATGGACATCAACATTGTCGTTGAATGTTAATATATATATATATATATATATATATATATATATATATATATATATATATATATATATGTGTGTGTGTGTGTGTGTGTTTGTTTTAGTATCCAGAAGCCATGAGTTGTTGACCCTTAGGCTCGGTATCATGGATATCGCAACCTTTCGGCCTTGATTCCATTTTAAAAACTATGAATCTGGGAAAAATGTGGCTTTTCTGCCCTCCCCCGGGAATGAACCCGGACCACAAGGAGTTCGTCACTCGCTCAAGGCGAAATCCGGTTTAGTCAACTACGCTAGAGAGACGGGCATAAATATATATATTCTTTAATAAAAATGCATACAATAATACGTGAGTACTATATAAGTTACAAAGAAATGTCTCTCTCCCAAAAATCCATTTTCGTCTTTTTTAGGATTTAATTTTTTGTTATTTGAAGCCCCACCTTGGCTTTTGCCAGGGGCCGCAATATAGACAGGCCATAAAATATCCAATTGTCTGTACGTGGTTTCTGGGACCTCTCCACGGCGATCCTCATCCACATGGCGGCACTTTGTGTCATCGGGTGTTTATCATTTGTGTGATGTCCTAGTGGGGTAGAAAGTCAGTCAGTCAGTCTCTCCCAAACACACTAATTAACTTGTACCAATTTACTAGCCGCTTTACACACACATACCCATAATTCTCCCATCACAAGTCAGGAGTATCCGGTCTGTAAATCTGAAGAAGTCAACGTGTCGCTTTTTCTTCTTCTTACCTTTCACCAAGTATACGCTCAAGATGACAATTCTGGTTGTTTGTCCACCTTTGGACTTCAGTTTTGTTCCAGAACTTGAATTTTAAGTGCACATTTGTTTTACAGATCCAGCTGATCTGTTTGTTGGCTCCTCGTCATTCAAACACATGCAGTGGTAGTATATTTTACCCCACCTTGACATCACACAAGCGATAAGCACCCGCTGACACAACGTGCCACCATGCGGATGATGATCACCTGTGGAGAGGTCCCGGAAATCGCGTTTAGCCGTTAGGTCATATTTATGGCTATGCCATATTGCGGCCCCCGACAGAAGCCAGGGTGGGGCTTCGAATAACGATAAATGCTCCTAACTTATCGTTTTTATTTTTGCGACTTAATTGTTGTGCAAGATTTTGCGTGGCGTGGTTTTAAAAAAAGGGTTGGGGGGGGGGGGATTAGGGGGTGGGGGTTGGATAGGGGAGTCACTAACATGATTTCCCAGAACCTATGGAGAACTCTTTAATGTTGAATAAGTGAAGAAACGATTTCTCCAGGTTATCTATCGTCAACATTGTGTACAATTGGTTTTAGTGACATGTTTGGTGTAGTGCATGTCTGATAGGGGTGATAATTGGCACACGAGTTATGGACCAATAAGTCAGATAACACTCCCTGACTTGTAGCCCTTGACAGGATGTTTACTTGTATTCACATAGCAGCGGGAGAATTCATGGATTACGACTGAGGTTGTGGATTATCCGCCACTCAAAAGTCACACTTAATGTCGGGGAGCGATCAAATCCGTTATCTCTTCGTCCAAGAGTTCTCTAGTAACTGCTGTAGACATTGTATGTAAGATTCTGAACACCCCTCCCCCTTTTTCAAATAAAACAACAAACAGGGTTACATTGTGAACTAAACGATGTAGGCAGTTACAGTCTATAAAATAAAAAAAAGAGAAAATACCAAGAGACACAAGAAGACTAGAAGTAGTCACTGAAAAACTTGGGCTTTGCGACGTCATAGCATACCCAGAAATAGAGGGGCGCCTTAGCTCAGCTGCCTATTACCCAATAGACGGCAACAGCCAAAAGCATAAAGCAGATAAAGGCAAATGAAAAACGGTTCTAAAACTAAAGTGTCACTTGGCTTGCCTTGTCAACTAGACGTCGGTACAGAGCGGGATGTGTGTTGCTCTATTGCTTGTTCCCTATAGTGTTTCTACAAAAGCTCTCACTACTTCATACATATTTGCGCTGCGATTTGCCTACACGTACACAGAACATGCTTTTGTCAAGAACGCGTAAAAAATTATATGCGCAGATAGAAACATGGAAAAAGCAGTTCCTGGGAATAAGACGTGAAAACCGTTTTGTACTTAAGCAAATGGCGTCGAGTAATTTAGATATTTTTGTCATGTTATCAGCTGAAAATCGTACCGAGGGGCATAGTCACAATAGTGCCATTGTGCCGGGCCATGTAGACAAGTATTTGAATCCATTTGATAAATGCATTAAACAATCAGCCTGATGTTTCCCTACGTAAATCTATCTATCTTTTCTTTTACCGAGTCAGTCGGTCCTTGTGTTCCCTTTCCAAAAGAGACATGTGAGTCCCGGCATTTTAAAATCGCGAATATCCCATGTTAGATTGCCAGATGCCATTTTCATCTACACAAATACAAACGTTAATGTTCACTTGTTAGTAACAGCAGATCTCCGAGACTTCTTCACTGACTGCTTTCAAATTTAGACACAACGGTGCGATCGAATACGCGCGTGTTTTTATACAAGCGTGTCGCTCAAAGCTTGAACTACAAAGCTCCTGCGACGATCACTTCTGAGTTTGTTTCGTTGTCGCATTCCCGGCGCGGGTTTTCACTTTCGCTGGTAGGCGAACTTTGACTGTTGACCTCAGAAATCTGCATGAAGCTTTATGTCGAAAGTTCTTCACCGATTACTTTCAAGTTTTGACACAATGTTGCATTCGAAAACACGAGTTTTGTTGTATACGAGTGTCGCACAAAGCACAAACTACATAGCTCCAGCGACGATCAAATCGACATCTTGATTTTGTTTTTTGAAGATCCAATTTGTTTACATTGACGGCCGCGGGTTGTAGGCGAACGTTGACTGTTGACCTTAGAAATCTGCAAGAAGTTGTATGAGATAATAAACTATGTGTTAAATATTACATTGACCGCATTCACCTCTCATTTAAATTCATGCTACACATTTTAGTCTTGGTGGACACGGATGCCAAGATCAATTTAAAAAATTATTATCAGGTAATAAATTTCAAATCCTTAGATGGAAAGAGTAGTCGGTGGATTGAAAAAAAAAGGGGGAGGGGGGGGGGGGGGGGCTGATGACAGACACTGTTAACGAGGAGAGCTTAAAAAATGATTTTGAAGTTCCCATTTTTTTAAAGTATTTATATTTTAACAACGCTTCCTCGGCTAGTCTCACTTTTTTGTTGTTGTTGCGATTTTGTTGGTCATTTAGAAGTACCGTAGTAAGCTTTACTTTCTGCTGTTAAAAAAAAAGCATGTAATAAACAAATAAATAGTTTTTACAGTTTTAATATTATAAAATGAACCACCACTTATATAAAGACACACTTTTATGTTGCTTGTTCTAGATTCGGCAAGCCAGACTATATCTGCGCGATCATTGATTGGGAAATTAACTATAATAGGCATGTGCATTTTCTATTTTCTTTCTTTTCCATTTAGTCTGACTGAGCCGCAGCAACGCGTGGCCGGTACAACTAGTTGTGTAATATAGCACTGTGACAATGCACATTTTGCATTCAGACATTTCTTGTTCAGATATCGCTTCTAGAAAAAAAAAATTATTATTTAGAGACTAAAATAGGAATATACAGCTTAATTTAAACATAATTATGACTGTAATACATTATTACATCTATAATATTATTAGAGTAGTTAACAATTGAACACAAATATCCGATATCTACAATAATTAGTCAATCAATGCGGTTGGATCCACATAACAAAACTGGCTGCAACCTGACATCATCACTATCTGTGCAGCACCCTTTCTGTACACTCCCTCACATTTCTTTTTTCATATTATCATTCCAGTTGTATTCTTTTCTACTTTTTGTTCTTTTGCCATCAACTGTAGTTTATTATAAGAGTGTTACTTTTATTTTCTGTAACCATGTCTGTAATATTTTACCTGACTTCTGACAATTTGGTATTGTTGTAATGCATTGAAACAAAAATAAATAACACGAATAAAAATGATAATAATAATGGACAAAACCGACTATTTCTCGCTAAATTAATGACATTATTTCACATAAAGTGTCTGGATTCAAGAAGCAAGTACTTCAACATTTTCAGAATCTGGTCTCAAATTTCCGAAAACAATTTGGAGGGATTGAGAACTACAGGACTGTCCTTCTCTGGTATATGGATGCTAAAACTTCGAGAAGACGATGAAATCTTTCTGTTTAACGGTTTTTTATTATCTCCGTTTTCTTCAGGCGAAGGTGCTTGTGGCGGAACTTTCATCTGTAGTATCTTTCGTCGAAATATGCCAGCAGCGACGATCAGCAGGGTCGTCAGTCCGACGCTGGAGACGACGATGATAATTATGTGAGCCTTTCTATCTCGGAACTGATCATCAGGAATCCTGGGATTGCCCCAGTGGGATTTGTCGTTCCGCCATTGAGGGTCTTCCCACGATGGTTTGTCATGGTCATCATGTCCGTTTGATATATTTGGCGCATTGGTTGTATTGCACTCATCGTGACACAATTTAATTTCATGAACATCCTTGTCAAAAATCAGTGACTCACCAGACGAACGCCAGATTAAACCAACACAGTTTAGGATTGATGAATCATTTAGCGACATACGGAAATTCTGTACCAGAGCGTGAGTATCGCAGACTCGATCCACAGTATGTAGTCGTCGACAGGAGAGTTCGTCTTTTGGGAAATCAAACGCACAGGTGAAGTAAATAGAATGGAGATCGGCAGGTCCGACTATTTCCGGTTTATCAAGGCTGACAACTCGTCTGTCACTTTCTGCAAAGGGCTGCTTCTCATCCCTGGCCAGGTGCCCAGTACAGGCCCAGGATGTGGTACTAGACAAACACTGGTACAAGCTGTGAATACAAAGTCCCAACAATTATGACTACTTTTCAAATTACAGTATTAAAAAAAATATATATATAATAAATTTTAAAAGCTGTTATTACCTCAGACTTTTAATTTGCCCCCCCCCCCCCCAAAAAAAAAAGATAGCTGGGGAAGGGAGGAGTGGCGAGGGGTGTAGGGCTTTCAGGACAAAGGGCGAGAGAGGGGGCAGGGGCGGAGTCCTAAGGATGTGGACTTGGGGTCGCATGTATATAGTGCAGTACCACCAACTGTGCAGGTAAGAATTTGTTTTCTCCACCTGAAAGTACACAGAGTTCTGAAACAGCTGTTTATATTGAACATCCTGATGTTACTTATTCTCACATTATATATCCTCATGTTATATATCCTCAAATTCTATACGCTTATACTACATATCCTCTGCTTACATATCCTCACATAACATATCCTTATATTACCTACCCTGATATTACATATCTTCACATTCTATAGCCTCATATTACATATCCTCATATTCTGCCGATTTCATTTGGAATGTTTTTTCGACTGTGACCAACGTGGTGGTGTGAAATGTAGATTCAGAAAATGGCGCGATGCCTGTCGACGCAATGTTGGTGGTGCCCGTATGTGATCAAAATTGATCGCGTGGGCAACTGCTGATCTGTTGGTGACTTATGCTACCATCAATGATGAACTGCATTTCTAATGTCGGACTGTTTGTGTTAGCACTTGTGACAGTACTGGCAATGACCACTGACGCTCCCCTAGTTACCGGTATAGTTAGACATATATATATTTAACATTAGTTAGAGGACCCGATTTTCCCTATTACTTTCCGCTAGAAACCAGATTGGACTAGTTACATTCAACTCATTACTAGCTTTGCAACCAATCAAAGTGCCCGGTCCGACCAATCAGTAGAACGTACCAGATGGCGCTTCATCTTTTTGGCGCATGCGCATGACTGGCGTCACGTGGGTCGTCCATTTTGAGCGGAAGTCGCCATGTTTCGGTCATTCCAATTCCAAACGTGGTCGAGTGAGATCGTTAGTTTTTCAAGTGCAGTATCCAGATTAGCGAGTGTAGTTCTATATTAATTCGTTCTGGATTACTGTAGTGATTTCTGACCGATCCGAGGGGTAAGTTGGCACTCTTTTTCTAATTGTGAAACTTCTGTAAGTGTACTATTAATGTAGCATTATATTAAAATTGTTATCCCTGAATTTGCTGGCTGGAGTTCTAGAGGTAACCGATATAAAAATATATATGGCCACGTGCGTTTAACCTTACCTTTACTAGTTAGTGCTGAAGCTAATATTTAAATGCGGTGTACTTTGTAAACCATCGTAACTGAATTATATTAATATTTAATTCAGTTAATAAATTCTGAAGGGCCCAGGGAACCAGCAAATTCGGGAAACCACGTGTTCCCTTTTTGCACACGCTTATCAGGGCTTTTACTATCTTCCCCCAGCCCTGCGGCATTTTTCATAACACCAACGACTCAACGATTAGTACACAATTGTACCCATTGTCATGTCGCCATAGAATCGGCACAGACAAAGAGACAGTTTAAGGGATTTAATCCCAGTATTCATAACCGACTACTAGTCGTATTTTTAACCGACCACGGGTCGTACTTTTTAAACGACCACGTGTCGCATCTGAACTTTAAGAACATCAGCGGTGGATTATCTACAAGAGGATATCACAAGAAATAAGATCTACAAGAAGCCAAGTGTTCCGGTTTCCCCATCAAGTCCAGCCTTTGGGAGTATCCACGGGTGAGCTGTACTCGTGCGGGGAAGGAACTGGACCCAGTAGACATTTCTCTTACCTGATGATGAGAACCATTTGGTTTAAAAACAAACACCAAACCACTGTCAATTTTTAGCCAGTCAGTTGTAGAAAAATTAAAGCGACATCATTCTTCATTCACTACTATTCTCGTCTGTCTTTGTTGCTGTGCGTGAGTAATAGTTGAGTGAGCGAGAAGGGGGCATTCTTCGCTTTCTTTCTCTGGGAGCTCTTTCTTTAAAAGTGGCAGAGGAGTTGCCACCAGGATAATTAGTCGGCCTAGCACCACCCATCGGAGCAGGGTAGACTTATCTTCCTGTCCTCTGTCCCAGGAGTAATATCTCGGTCTTTCTACCCTAGTAGACAATGAAGTACCATACTTCTAGTGAGCCACACTTATAGACTGAAGATACCTCCTGTATAGGAACCCTACCCTTCCTAGGGCTCTCCTATAGTTGTGACAGCACTTCAGATGGCTACTTTAATGCGTGTGTATGCTAGATATGGGGAGACAGCAGTCTGTCAATCTTTCCACAACAGACTGTGATAAACATTCTGTGTGTTTTTTCGTTGGCACCGGAGCGGAGCAAAGATGGGGTGACCCGTTTGCCATGAAGCTGAAACTAAGACTACCATACATCGATAAATTGATGAACAAATAGTTTGGCATCTTTTTGTAATAACAGTGATGATCATGATGATGATGATAAACATTTTGATGATGATGATGATAATATATCCCTGTGTGGGTTTCGGGGCCCCAAAGTGGAGAAAACAAGAAAAGACCCACTGCCTCTACAAAAAAGCATGTCGTGAGAGTCGACTAATTGGAAGCATCGTTCGAAGTCATAGAGCTTCCGTCTGAGATGCAAAAACCACCAGTATGCACACAAATAAGTTGAATCTGTAAAACGCGTGTGCACCAACAAAGATTTTGAATATTCAGGCTTAGGTTATTGAACAAAACTGAAGTCCAGAGGTGGACGAACAACCAAACATTTCCGCTGGAGTTTACAGACGGTGAGCGAGAAGAAGAAGAAGAAGAAGAAGAAGAAGAAGAAGAAGAAGAAGAAGAAGAAGAAGAAGAAGAAGAAGAAGAAGAAGAAGAAGAAGAAGAAGAAGAAGAAGAAGAAGAAGAAGAAGAAGAAGAAGAAGAAGAAGAAGAAGAAGAAGATATAAATGCAATAACAACAATAACAACGACAAAAACAACAACAACCTCATTAACAATAAATAGTGTACCACCTGAGAAATGTCTCCCCATAAAAATTCACATGGACCCAGCTCTCCGGAAGGAATTCACTCTTCATTCTCATTGACACCGGATGGCCAGTCTCTGCTTGTCACGCGATGTTGCTACATCCAGCATCATCACTACCACCATCATAGACGCAACATTCTTTGGTAACACTACCATTGCTGTTTTGCCTCAAGAATTCCGGGAGAGATCTGAGGTCAGTGAAAGATTCCTTCACCAAATATTTTGCAATGACCAGGTAAATTAAAGAATGGATGCTGAAAACGAAGAGAGTAATGCATAGGATGTTTCATAAATCCCTCAACAATAAAAACACATTTATAACTGCACAACAATCAAGAGGCTCTCCTGACTCAGAAGGTTAGTTGCGTATCCTTTACAGGACGTTGCAGAACCAACCACAACAGCCCCTGGCTGTTGTGTGGTTTTTCTAGGCAAAATTTACGTTCAGTAATTTGCCATTGCTTACTTGGACGGTCGGCTTTCTTGATACCACTGTCGAAACCAACGCAAGGCGTATGGCCCGCAGCTGGGATCGAACCCGGCATTCCGGCATTACGAAGTGTTCGCATTGACTTAGTCACAGAGCCGACCCTGATGCAGTATGTGCTGTGGATGGACTTGTGGAGCTTGATGTGTATCCAACATCTGGAATTGTGTAGCAGAACTGAAGACTTGGGTAAAGTCAAAGAGGGTTGTTCTCCTAGAGATGACGTAGAGGCTGACTGTCCATGTTGTATGTCGGGCAGTTGTGGCTAAGCAGCTGAAAATATCCACCACTGTCTGACTCCCAAAAGACACACGGTGGAAGAACTATGAGCATGAACTCGTAGCTTGATTTTCAAGAGGTCGAAAACAGAGCAAGAAAGCCTGTCTTAGATGTCCTTATTGCTGTGATAATAGAAGAAATAAACTGCAACACATTGTGACAACTGGAAAGGTTTGTGAGAAGAGAGACACAGACAGACAGCGAAAAGACTGGCCAGTGTTTTCTCATGGTATGTGATAGCACCATGGCTAGTGTTTTCTCATGGTATGTGATAGCACCATGGCTAGTGTTTTCTCATGGTATGTGATAGCACCATGGCTAGTCTCTATTATAAGTTACATAATTGTGTTTGTGCCTTGTGCCTCTCTCATACACGTTCGTTTTAGGGTTTATTTTCGGCGACCACGCTTCGTCAATCTCTTTGTTTTTCACCATTGTAGCCTGTTTGATGAATGTCAGCTTGCCTTTTCCCCGGTTTTGTCCAATATACCATTATCTTCTTTGTTTTATAACTGTTGTTACCAGTGGTTGCTTAGACATTTCTTTTATTTCTTTACCCTTGCTGAATTTATTCCATAATATGTACAACATTGTTTTTCGATACATTTGTTCACTACACTGTAATATCCATAGGACAAAGAATCAAACACTTACCTGCCAATTCTCTATGCAAGTGCTTTGCCCTATCAAACTACGAATGGAATTAACAATGTCAGGTAAGTTTCTGCAGCATCATGTCGCAGGTAGCCTTTCTAAATGTCACACTCGTGTGCATGCACTTAAACCTACCCTGCTGAAACATTTCAAGGCCTAAATATTTATTTTCACTTTCCGAAGAAAGTGTATTTAAGATAAGCGATATGCTTAGATAGGATCTTCGACTTATCGTCATTAATACTGCTGATTTATGCACAATATCACATCTCTGAGACGTGCCCAGGTAGTCTCACACTACGTAGATTTATGCACAATATCACATCTCTGAGACGAGCCCATGTAGTCTCGCACTGAGCATAGATTTATGCACAATATCACTTCTCTGAGTCGTGCCCAGGTAGTCTCACACTGGCCATAGATTTATGCACGATATCACATCTCTAAGACGTGGCCAGGTAGTCTCACACTGACCATAGATTTATGTTATCATCGGTGTAAGGGCACTAGCAATTAGGGCCACTGCTACAGAGACATCACTAGCGTCAGGGGGGATGTGTCAGCACCTTATTATTTTCTTGGGGTTGGGGCCTCAATGGTCTTAAGCCTTATTTAAGTGTGCAATAAAAATATAATTTATATAATTATATTACATTGTGTTCAATGGTAGGCAGTTTTAATCATGTATTTAACATGATACGATATGTATCTTCTTTTTGGCGTTCCCTGACTGCATTCTGGTGGGGAAAAAAAAGCTCAGGCTGCTCGTCCACTTCTGAATTATAGTCCTGTTCCTGAACCTGAGTTTTGAGTGCACATTTACTATATTTGTATGCAGACTGCTGGTTCCTCGCCTCTCAAGCAGATGCACACCGAGTTTAGAAGACAACCCTAATTAGTGGTATTTTACGACATGCTTTTTTGGGTAGGGGGATATTCGGAGTGGGTCTACTCATGTTTCCTTCAAAATGGGTCCGCGCCCAATCCACATGGGGAATATAAAATATATAACATTAAAAAGTGTTAGCTTATCATTACACACAGGACGTAGCAGAACCAATCACTGGCATCTGTTCGCTATCTAGCTGTACTATGAATGTTCATCTCCAGAAGTTTGCCATTAATTTCATAACAGTCAACTCTCCATGCCAAGTAGAGGCAACGCAAAGCTGTCTGCTACCAATTCGCCTGCACTGGAATCCAACCAGGTATCTCGTGAATCACGAAGGAGGCTCTCTACGTATAGATGCCGACTCAAATATTAATGTGTACATGTACGTAGGAAGACTTCATTTATGTGTGATCGTGGAAAGGGTTGGGGGTGCGGGACCAGAGAAGGAAGGGCACTTAGCCTGTCTGCAAATGTTGTAGAGGCAGGAACGATTGGACTCAATTTCACCGAAACTTACCGAGGCTGTCACACGGAAAAGCCCTGGCCAAAGGGGCTCTGGTGAAGTTGCGAAGGACATAGCTAGCCTGCAGACGATTTATTCCAAAAGGTAAGGTCAACCAAAACGCATTCGCTCCACTCTTGTGCCTAGACTAATTTGCGAGGGAAAATGTGTTACTGGCGGTTGATCTGCCGGGCCATGAAAGGTTTAACCCGAGTTGATCCGGAAGACCGGCCTGCGACCTGATATAGTTCTCCACTCTGCGCAAAAACGGCAGCTCATCCTGATTGAGCTGACCGCCCCATATGAGTCGCCTATGGAAGAGAAATCACATGTATAAGCTCGAGAAATACAGTGATTGGTAGGCAGGCCGGTCATTGAGGAGAAACGAGGCGTACACGGTACGGGTCTTTGCCGTCGAAGTGGGAGCGAGAGGCCTCGTTTCCACTTCATTGTACAATGTGGTGAAAGAACTAGGATTGCGCGGTAATGAACGGAAACGAACACTTAAAAAACTGGGCGAGGCAGCCGAAAGGGCCTCTAGCTGGCTTTGGATGCTACGCAACAACGTAGGGGACGCGCCTCGGTGAGCTGGTCCGGGTCTCTAGTGGAAAATGGTTTCTCACCCTTTGAAAGTCCATCGTGTCCGAATTGTCTGCCAGTGTTCCTCTGCCACCTACTAACAAAAGTCCAACATGTGTCCGGTAAACCAAACGTAAGCTTGTCGTCCAGGCATGCTGACTGTTCTAATTAGGCTGCCGCGACGACTTCTTATCTCACAGTACCTTCTGCAAACCACCAAGTCGTCTTGTCTCTATCCGAAAGAAAAACACCATCCGGTAATTTCGTGCAGCAGGGTACCAGCCCTGAGCTTCATGAACTGAGGTGGGCCCACCTACGAAAGCGTCTAGGAATCGTGGGCCGAAACGCTTGTCGACGAGTGTAGTGAGTCATTTTCTCCTCATTAATTTATGCCCGATAGATGACGTCAGTAATAGATGTAAGACGAATGTTTTGACTGGCTGAGATAACACGAGATTTATGTCTTGAGTTTCATGAGAGACATCTGAAAGTCAGGTTTTATGTGAAACATGATTGTTCACAGGATTTGTGTGAAATGTGAATTTATCACGGGCCAGACACGACTTTCAACAGTGGGAAATTCGTGAGAATGAATCCAGAACATTCTAGAATAGATAGATCAGAGGGCTATATAATAGCGAGGAAAAAGGTTTGTGGGCAGTCTCGTTTTGGACCCAGGAACAGTGTGCATGGACAGCGGTGGATGATGTGTGAATTCAGCAGATGTTTTTGAGTGAATTTGTTCCAGTCCAACTTGGCGAAGAAAGCTGGCCAGTAACATGTCTGCCGGTCGTCTGAGTGTATCTGTCAGGACAGCTGTTGTGTTTTCGTTTACGATGTTAGTGTAAATCGATTGGGATTTCTGCTTGAAGGTAATAATTGATTCTTGCATTATAATGTGTGCCTGGACAGTTGTCAAGTTCATGTGCCGGCTGTATAAGCCGCGAGTGGAAGAATAAAGTACTGGAACAGTATCGTGTTGTTTCCCAGTCGTCCATTTTTTCTGCTCGACGTGTGATGTCGGTTTTGTGAGTTGGCAGCGAGCGTGCGATGAGGCGAGCCAGTAGAAGATAAAAGAGAATCATCGCAAGATGGGGGCTCGTCCGGGATTTGAACCCGGGACCTCTCGCACCCCAAGCGAAAATCATACCCCTAGACTAATGAGTGAAAGTATCAGTACAAAAAAGAAGCAGAATGAAAGGAATGAGAATACAGAGTGTAAAGATAAATGTATGAAAGGAGTACAATATGAGAACATTGAGGGTAAAGATAATGATATGAAAGAAGTACTGAATGCAAGAGAAATGAATGACAATGCATTGTGTGGTAAAGACATACCATCCATACTGAATGAAAGTGAAAAATTGAGAAATAGTGATGCAAGAAAGAATACACCAAGAACAGTTGCAGATAATGAAAAACTTGAAAATAGTAATTTATCAAAAGGGGACCACAACTCAAGAGAGAAAAAACATCATGAAAAATCCTCATACTATACAAGTAATTACATTTGGCTGATGCAATACATCTTACTTACCATGTGGCAAATTCTGTTGATAACATGCCAAACATACAATCTTGATTCATTCTGTATTATCCAAAGCATCCAGATCCTACAACTTCTTCTGACTATAAGTCCTATTTACAAAGATTGCTACAACTGTCAACTATTTGTTACTACAAAAACTTGTCAAATTCTTAGAAGTGCTACACTACTAATACTTTTGTTGCTGAAACTATTACTTGTACAAATGATGTATTCAAAACACTTTCCACAGTCGGTGATTACAAATCTTTATTGCCACAGTCAAATCCATAATCAAACAAACAGAATATAAAATAATTACATTCATGAAAAACTTACAAAAAGATTTTGAGTGTATAAAATCAAAAAATTGTAATTTTTGTTTGCTAATTAATCAGACAATTTATGTATACAATGATCAGGTCCTTTTGTTGTTACAAGAAAGATTTCTTATGTTGATTATGAAATCAAAATTTTCATGTAAACATGCTTAAACCATATTTAAAAGATCACTATTGATGTCAGATGATGATGATGTATTTGATGCAAATTTATGTAATGTATATGTCACAGAAACTTAACCAAACTTAACAAAAATGCAATACATTTGAACGAGAAGCGTTGCCATTGGTTATTAGTCTAAAAAAGTTCAGAAATTTCTTTTGGGAAAAGAATTCACTATTTTAACAGATAACTTGGGGTTGACAAAATTACTAACAATTGATGCCAATAGCAATCCAAGGGTATATAGATGGGCATTGTTGATATCACAATTCAAATTTAACATTGAACACATCAAAGGAACAGACAATCATTTACCAGATATCATGTCACGTTTGTAGAACATGTTACAACTGCTATTACAACTTGTATTAACTGAAATCATTTTATGCAAGGGTATGTATTGTATTATTGTATGAATGTATTATATAAATTTACAACTTGGAAAATGTATGTTTTGATTTGAACGGGTATAATATAGTAAACAATTAAAGGGAGACAACATTCAGGATTAAAATACACCTCACCAGAAAATTTTACATTTACTAGTATACTAAATTGAATTGGTGTAGCATTTAATTTGAATATGTGTATTAATGAGACATGTTGTGGTTTCTGAAGACAAGGTAATTAACTACATCTTGTACCTTACATAGTTGGGAACAAAACCATACATTGCTGATTTAGCCATTGTTGAGGGCTTTCATGAATGGGAATAGCGAGGGTGGGACTTCATGGGGTCACACTTCGGTTTTAGAGCCAAGATTTTGGACTTCCGCACCGATCGGGGGGTGCCAGGAGAGGGGTTCGGTTGTATACCGACTTTAGAGCTGGGTGGGGATACCTATGGAGCCAGATTATTGGTCTTCCGCACTAAAAGGGGAGTGCCTGGGGTGAGGATCCCATTAAGGTATTCACAGTCGTGCAAAGACCCAACAGATGGCATTTTAGAGTGTTTGAATTGTTAACCTAATGAGGTAAAGGGAACTTGGTTGGAAATGAACTTGTCGAAAATGATTCACTACAAAGGTCTAGAATCACAATGTTCAGTGAAATGTTCACACCTGATTAATTGAAAATGTAAAACATTTTTTTGGGGTGGGGGAGAATGTAGTGAGTCATTTTCTCCTCATTAATTTATGCCCGATAGATGACGTCAGTAATAGATGTAAGACGAATGTTTTGACTGGCTGAGATAACACGAGATTTATGTCTTGAGTTTCATGAGAGACATCTGAAAGTCAGGTTTTATGTGAAACATGATTGTTCACAGGATTTGTGTGAAATGTGATTTTATCACGGGCCAGACACGACTTTCAACAGTGGGAAATTCGTGAGAATGAATCCAGAATATTCTAGAATCAGAGATCAGAGGGCTATATAATAGCGAGGAAAAGGTTTGTGGGCAGTCTCGTTTTGGACCCAGGAACAGTGTGCATGGACAGCGGTGGATGATGTGTGAATTCAGCAGATGTTTTTGAGTGAATTTGTTCCAGTCCAACTTGGCGAAGAAAGCTGGCCAGTAACATGTCTGCCGGTCGTCTGAGTGTATCTGTCAGGACAGCTGTTGTGTTTCGTTTACGATGTTAGTGTAAATCGATTGGGATTTCTGCTTGAAGGTAATAATTGATTCTTGCATTATAATGTGTGCCTGGACAGTTGTCAAGTTCATGTGCCGGCTGTGTAAGCCGCGAGTGGAAGAATAAAGTACTGGAACAGTATCGTGTTGTTTCCCAGTCGTCCATTTTTTCTGCTCGACGTGTGATGTCGGTTTTGTGAGTTGGCAGCGAGCGTGCGATGAGGCGAGCCAGTAGAAGATAAAAGAGAATCATCGCATCGAGGATAATTTCTACTGACGACTGGTAGATTCCTGCTGTACTTGCTCCCTGTGAGTTTATTCCTAGCTACAGAGAATAGTACTAGGAAGGAGGGGCAGGGGCCGACCGACACAAAGATGGACACAAGATATAAGTGACTCCTTGAGTATGAAAGTACACGAGGCAGGAGAACTGGCGAGAGACCGAGTTTCTTTCACACAGACCGTGATGAAAGCGACTTTCTGCAAACAATCTGCTATATGATGATGATGACAGATAATACACTGAGATATAAACGGACTGATGGAGTAGATGTCGATCGTGGCAATGTTGAAAGACTAAATAAAAATATAAATAACATGTCTGCATCTAAGACTCTGACTCAAGGCCATTCAACTAAGTTTAGCTAGGGACCAACATGTTGCAAAATGGACATTACCAGCATTGAAAAAGCATCTGTCTGTTACAATTGGCAGTCGATCCGCGGGCTGCTTGCTAGGCCTCTGTGGACCAGATTTAGCCCTCAGGCCGCCAGCTGAGTAGTCCTACACTCTAACACATGAAAACATGGCTAGGTATGCAATTGTGAAATCCACCACACACCTTGTTTTAAAAAAAATGTTTAATAATAACAATTTTTAATTAATAAGTAAACTTATTTTTCTTATTATGAACGTGTTTCTGTGTCAGGTGATACATAACATAAAAGACAAAGTAATAAACCTAGGCATAAATATCCCCCCACCCCACCCACACTCTGCAACAACAACAAAAACCCAGATGGTGGTGCTGGAACTTGAAGGCCTGGACCCTTCACTTGTGACCCTCTACCCCCACTGCCTCCCTCACCCCTCCCCTCCCCCTCAACATTTGTGTGTGGGGGCTACTTTGCCCCTACCCCCACCCCCTGCGTATGTACAGAAGGTCTTAAATTTTGTTTATACACACCACATTATGACAAACGTATTCATTTATCTTTCAACACTACATCTTTTTTTTTTTTTTTCATTATTATTATCAAACATTAAAACGTGACAGGGTCCATGAGCCACAAGCCAATTTATAAGGAACTGAAAGACCTCTTCTTAACTGTTTTTTTTTTCTGTCAGCGTCACTGTTATGGAACAATGTGTATGAACAGGCACCCGCGGAATATAATGCACACTGACAGGAAACACCAATCACAACAGATACTTTTGTGTCAGTTTTTAAACTCTGAACTAATTTACGAGTTCTGTCATACTTTGACCACTGCAGCTGTGCCTTTCAATTTGACTTTTCAGTATTGACCCAAAACCAGCGTGTACGTGGATGTAGTCAATATGATATAGGTATCAAAGTCTGATAAACGTACACACTTGTCAAATGGAAAAAAAAATCATTACTGAGGCTTTTGTCTGTCTGTCTGTCTGTCTGTCGGTCGGTCGGTCGGTCGGTCGGTCTGTCGGTCTATCTGTCTGTCTGTCTGTCTGTCTGTCTGTCTGTCTGTCTGTCTGTCTGTCAACAAAGAGAGTGGTGACCATAGAACATATTATGGCTGAGAAATGTCCACCAATATACAACAAACATACCACTGTGCCTTTCAGTGTGCACCTAACTCCATGTCACCAGCTCTCATAGTGTATTCAACAAGAATATTTGTGACAACCTTACAGATGTATGCCCATAGATCATAGATAAGACCTATCTCAGACCTGCTTCTATTTGTATTATCAAATTTTCCGACCTTCCTTGTTTACCAGCTGTCACATTGCGTACATAAAACATAATTCTACGAACCCTAAAACATCCTGTTATTTGAATTTGCATTAAAAATTGACATCATGGCACTCGTGACATCCCGAAAAGCGCTCCGATCCAATCTTCAGCAGCCAGCGCAGTGATCCACTCTCTATGGAACCAGTAGCAAACTGACTCTATTGCGATATTCCATTTCCAGACTGTGATGATCCATGTGTGCTTCTCTAGCGTACACTGGCTCCCAAAGGGTCTTAACCACATATCTCTTCTCATGCCTCCTGGTGTGACAGATGAAAGTTAGAAATGGCAAAATGTACGACAGGCCTGCGTGCTGCTTATGTGACCCTTTCAAACATACAGTTCTTTCCTTCGTTTGTTCTCTCATACTTTTATGTATCTAACCACTAAATCTCCTATCTCTTTTGTCACAATGACATGACCTTATAAACTCATGGCTAGTCAACAACGTTTACTGGGGCTAACATTTTTTAAATGAGGTTTGTCAGCGCCAGACTAGAGCAATCCTATAAACAATACAACCAGCCACGATCCGCGGGCCACTTGCTAGGCCTCTGTGGGCCAGTTCGGCCCGCAGCACGCCATTTGAATAGCCAGGCTTATACATAATTAAAGATACCCGCTTTGGGTAGACATTCGATTCCTCCGTTACGTTTTACTCTGCGAAATCCTTTCGAAATTGTGAGTTTATTCCAGTCAAACACCTGTAGCATCTGTGACACATGTGGCACCTGTAACACCTGCGACACCTGGGGCACCTGTGGCACCTGTGACACCTGTGACACCTGTTACACTTGTGGCACCTGGGGCACCTGGGGCATCTGTGGCACCTGTGGCACCTGTTAAACATGTGACACCTGGGGCACCTGTGGCAACAGGGTCACCTGTGGCATCTGTGACACCTGTTACACCTGTGGCACCTGTAACACCTGTGGCACCTGTAACACCTGTGACACCTGGGACATCTGTGGCACCAGTGGCATCTGTGACACCTGTTACACCTGTGGCACCTGTAACACCTGTGACACCTGTGGCACCTGTGGCACCTGTGACACCTTTGGCACCTGGGGCACCTGTGGCGCCTGTAACACCAGTTACACCTGGGGCACCTGTGACACCTGTGGCACCTGTGACACCTTTGGCACCTGTGACACCTGTGGCACCTGTGAAACCCTGGCCTCTGTTATCAACGTTCGTCATACATTTTTTTAGACGTCCTCTCTCAGTGCATTTGTTTCACTTTTCATTGCCTGTTATGTGTTTCTTCAGCCCACGCATTTCAGACTAGACAGAATAAATCGTTGTCTTCCTTCTCTGGCATGTGAAAAGTAAATATATTCAAATGTGGAAACGAGAAAGAACGAACAAAGGGTATTGGAAGAACAGTAAAGGAAGGCACGGTTATTGGAAGAACAGTAGAGGAAGACACGGTTATTGGAAGAACACTAGAGGAAGACACGGTTATTGGAAGAAAAGTAGAGGAAGACACGGTTATTGGAAGAACTGTAGAGGAAAGCACGGTTATTGGAAGAACAGTAGAGGAAGACACAGTTATTGAAAGAACTATACAGGAAAGCACGGTTATTGGAAGAACTGTAGAGGAAAGCACGGTTATTGGAAGAACTGTAGAGGAAAGCACGGTTATTGGAAGAACTGTAGAGGAAAGCACGGTTATTGGAAGAACTGTAGAGGAAAGCACGGTTACTGGAAAAACAGTAGAGGAAGACACAGTTATTGGAAAAACAGTAGAGGAAGACACGGTTATTGAAAGAACTGTAGAGGAAAGAACGGTTATTGAAAGAACTGTAGAGGAAGGCACGGTTATTGAAAGAACAGTAGAGGAAGACACGGTTATTGAAAAAAACTATAGAGGAAAGCACGGTTATTGGAAGAACAGTAGAGGAAGGCACGGTTATTGAAAGAACAGTAGAGGAAGACACGGTTACTGGAAGAACAGTAGAGGAAGGCACTGTTTTTTTTATAAAGAATAATGTCGTATTTAACGACAGTGGATAGAGAACATGCAAGATACACAGTTCATAGACATAACTGAAGGTAAATAACTACCAGCGTTGAAACTGTATAGGGAGGCTCAGTGGCGCAGAAGCTTGATGTTAGCTGGCCGGCCAGAAGGACTTGGATCGACTGCACAACAACTGGGATTATTTAACATAGGTACCAGATATATAAGCGTACCTGTCGGTGTTTGTGACTTAGGTGTTGCGAATGCGCTTCGTAATGCCGAGTTCGATCCCAGCTGCAGATGATTTGTCTTGCGTTGGTTAAGACTGTGGTACTGAGAGCTGACCGTTGAGATTTCAATGGCAAACTACTGAACGTAAAAATTTGCCTAGAAAAACCACAACAGCCAAAAAAGAATGTCAGGGTTGGTTCTGTATCGTCCTTAAATAACAACTAAACAAGCATATAAAGTCCTAGGAGATATATATATCCTTGCACTGTGAAAGGCGTCCTGTTGCATGAATACTAAGAGGAATTAAGATATTTATCACCGCATCCATAGCTCCACCATGATATATAGGCGTAGCGCGATAGGATTCGAACATCTTGTTTATGACATCACTCTGATTAGCAGAGTAATTACTGTCTGTCACAGTATTACATCGGTTCCACATCTTTGGCACACAGCACGTCATAAGTGTGCGTTTTCTTGCATATTTCATGTCTCAACGTTGAGTAGACAAGTGTAGACGTCGTATCGTCGCCAATGCCTGGAGTATTCGAAATCGTTCTAGGATTGTAATGTTCCTCAGAATTAGAATCGCTATGAAAGATGATGGCCTCGCTCCCTTTCTGTTCAGATTTCGGTAAATTGTCCGTAGACATGTCTTCATAGCTGGTACGGTTATTGCTGCTAGCAATGTCAATACCCATTTCTTCATAAGAGTTGTCAGTCTGTGTTGTATTCGTGTCTAAAGTAGTTTCTTTAAAAACAACCGACGTATACTTAATCTCACAATGTTCATCAACGGAGGAATACAAAGTTGCTTCTTGGATCTGTTTCTTGCTTTCAGACCCGGCCATCACATCCGGAATTCTGCCTTTACGAGCGTGTTGCTCATAGCCCTCATACACATTCTCTTCCCCAGCACCGTGGTGACCTCTGTTAGGAGCAACCGCTGCAGCACTATTACAACTCACAGCCCCATGGTCCCCCACCTGTACTTTCTGTTCATCATCGTTTTCATCATCTTGAATTAAGTCATAATTATCATCCTTATGGACATGTTGGTCAGCATCATGAATCTCCACATAACACAAGTCGTTTGTGTCGCAATGTCTATTTTTCTGTTTTCGGTCAGTTGTTCCTGATTCCTGAAGCGCGTTTGTTTCTATGCAATTATTATTTTTATTCTCAGAATGTGTTAATTCTGTAGCATTTTTGTCTTTGACTGAAACAGGAAGTTCTAACAAAGTATATGTTACTGAACTGTTTTTTGTCAAACTAGTCGCATTTTCCTCCCGACAAGATTTCGTTAGGTAGTTTTCCCTACGGCATCCACGTTTAAGAACAACAAATAATAAAACAACAATAATTACCACCAGGATAAAAACAACAATGGTAATGATAATCCATAATTGATAGTCTTGGACGTTGTTTTCTCCAGACTGCTCTTTCCTCACAGTTGTTGATGCTTTTGTTGGTGCAGTATTCCCTTTGAGAGGATTCCTTACTTCACAGCTGCTTTCTGAATGCCGCACAATAGTGTTGTTATTCTTTGAAGATATGGTCTCACCTGAATGCATCCACTTGATCCCTACACAGTCACAGTTCGCTTTTCGTAGCTGGAACCACTGTGTGGAAGTACGATTGTCATCATCATCGGCTTCATTGTCTTCGTTGTGAAACAGCATCGAACAAATAATTATCTCTGATGTTGCGTTGTGGAAGCAGGTGAAATGTCTAGAAACAGATCCGTGTGTTTGTGTATTGATTGATGCTTGATCCACTTTGCTGACACCTTGTTCGTTGTTGGACCGGCTTGCCAATTTCGCAATACACTTGGTCCAGGCGCTAGGGCACATACAGTTGTAGAACCTAGGAGGACATTCAAAGATCAAAGTTATCACAAGCTGACTAGGAAGTTTAAGCACATACAATAGTAGAACCTAGAAGAACATTCAGAGATAAGAGTTATCACAAGCTGACTAGGAAGTATTCCTGTACATGCAGTCAACAAACTGTGATTCCTTGAGATCCCTATTTTCTATTTAATGTGCGTTCAAGATTTCGTGTAGCGCAACAAGACATGTGATAACGCAACAAGACATGTGATAACGCAACAAGACATGTGACAACGCAACAAGATATGTGATAACGCAACAAGACATGTGATAACGCAACAAGACATGTGATAGCGCAACAAGATATGTGATAACGCAACAAGACATGTGATACCGCAACAAGACATGTGATAACGCAACAAGACATGTGATAGCACAACAAGATATGTGATAACGCAACAAGACATGTGATAACGCAACAAGACATGTGATAGCGCAACAAGACATGTGATAACGCAACAAGACATGTGATAGCGCAACAAGACATGTGATAACGCAACAAGACATGTGATAGCGCAACAAGACATGTGATAACGCAACAAGACATGTGATAGCACAACAAGATATGTGATAGCGCAACAAGACATGTGATAACGCAACAAGACATGTTATAACGCAACAAGACATGTGATAACGCAACAAGACATGTGATAACGCAACAAGACATGTGATAACGCAACAAGACATGTGATAACGCAACAAGACATGTGGTAACGCAACAAGACATGTGATAACGCACAAGACATGTGATAACGCAACAAGATATGTGATAACGCAACAAGACATGTGATAACGCAACAAGACATGTGATAACGCAACAAGACATGTGATAACGCAACAAGACATGTGATAACGCAACAAGACATGTGATAACGCAACAAGACATGTGATAACGCAACAAGACATGTGATAACGCAACAAGACATGTGATAACGCAACAAGATATGTGATAACGCAACAAGACATGTGATAACGCAACAAGACATGTGATAGCGCAACAAGACATGTGATAACGCAACAAGACATGTGATAGCGCAACAAGATATGTGATAACGCAACAAGACATGTGATAGCGCAACAAGACATGTGATAACGCAACAAGACATGTGATAGCACAACAAGATATGTGATAGCGCAACAAGACATGTGATAACGCAACAAGACATGTGATAACGCAACAAGACATGTGATAACGCAGCAAGACATGTGATAGCGCAACAAGACATGTGATAACGCAACAAGACATGTGATAACGCAACAAGACATGTGATAGCGCAACAAGACATGTGATAACGCAACAAGACATGTGATAGCGCAATAAGATATGTGATAACGCAACAAGACATGTGATAGCGCAACAAGACATGTGATAACGCAACAAGACATGTGATAGCACAACAAGATATGTGATAGCGCAACAAGACATGTGATAACGCAACAAGACATGTGATAACGCAACAAGACATGTGATAACGCAACAAGACATGTGATAGCGCAACAAGACATGTGATAGCGCAACAAGACATGTGATAACGCAACAAGACATGTGATAGCGCAACAAGACATGTGATAACGCAACAAGAAATGTGATAACGCAACAAGACATGTGATAACGCAACAAGACATGTGATAGCGCAACAAGATATGTGATAACGCAACAAGACATGTGATAGCACAACAAGACATGTGATAGCGCAACAAGACATGTGATAACGCAACAAGACATGTGATAGCACAACAAGATATGTGATAACGCAACAAGACATGTGATAGCACAACAAGACATGTGATAGCACAACAAGACATGTGATAACGCAACAAGACATGTGATAGCGCAACAAGTTATGTGATAGCACAACAAGACATGTGATAGCGCAACAAGACATGTGATAGCACAACAAGATATGTGATAGCACAACAAGACATGTGATAACGCAACAAGACATGTGATAGCGCAACAAGTTATGTGATAGCACAACAAGATATGTGATAACGCAACAAGACATGTGATAGCACAACAAGATATGTGATAGCACAACAAGACATGTGATAGCGCAACAAGACATGTGATAGCGCAACAAGACATGTGATAGCGCAACAAGACATGTGATAACGCAACAAGACATGTGATAGCACAACAAGATATGTGATAACGCAACAAGACATGTGATAGCACAACAAGATATGTGATAGCACAACAAGACATGTGATAACACAACAAGACATGTGATAGCGCAACAAGTTATGTGATAGCACAACAAGACATGTGATAGCGCAACAAGACATGTGATAGCACAACAAGATATGTGATAGCACAACAAGACATGTGATAACGCAACAAGACATGTGATAGCGCAACAAGTTATGTGATAGCACAACAAGTTATGTGATAACGCAACAAGACATGTGATAGCACAACAAGATATGTGATAGCACAACAAGACATGTGATAGCGCAACAAGACATGTGATAGCGCAACAAGACATGTGATAGCGCAACAAGACATGTGATAGCGCAACAAGACATGCGATTCAACACGTTTAGGACTATTTAGAAAGTTCTTCTTCTTCTTTTGTTCGCTTGAAATATTGTCTCTAGTATAAAATTCACTGTCTTGTAATTTAATCAGCGACTCGTAAAGTTTGGCTTGCACCGGTGTTTCTCTTTGCAAAAGTTTTCATTTGATATTTTGTATCAGTTTAGGAGGACGTGATCTGTTGTCGCAGGTGCCAGTGCACATGTGCACATGGCTGATAAGCATTTGCTGTGTCTTTATTGCACACAACCGATATAACTGCGGTTTCATAATTACCAGTACTCAATAAAACACAAAAAGCTAGAAATAGCTGTCACCAGTTATCTTCTCCCTCTTGTTTCCTACAGCTTATGCCACAAAGCGTCGCAGGAAATAGTTATATAGTTTCCTGTCAGTCGCCTAGTTTGTGTTAATGTCATATTGCGTTTATTTATGTGTATTTTACTCTCCCCCTTCCAACCCCCCCCCCCCCCGTCTCCCCAACCCGTCTCCCCAACCCAGCTCTTTCTTTGTTCGCCTCTTGTCTTGTATCCTGCTGTTCTTATATAGTACACTCGACTGGCTGAATTTCTGACCACATGGCCAAACCATTTGGTTATTGGATGTTCTATGTAGAATAGTTTTTCTAGAGTTAAACAGAGTTGAGAGTAAATGACACAGCATCAACATACATATAATAAAACTAATATTTAGGACATAATCCTTCCTGTTGCAACATACAGAGGTTACTCATGACCGTTTTGCAATTATATAATTAATAATAAAACTAATAATAATAGATTGTAATAAGGTCTTGACCTTGACCTAGTTCCTTTCAAAATCAACACCAACAAAGTCAACACCAACAAAATCAACACCAACATACATTTACTTACAGTTTAAAATTGGTTAAGGAGAAATTAACAATCAAGTTGTCCTCCCCTGTCTGGTGTTTAATGATCATGTGAATGCTGTCATCGTCACCAGCCCCGAGTGGAACCGACACAAGGAACACACCCAGGATAAGAAGAGAGCCTCTAGCCATTTCTTTATAAGATCATCAATTTCTGATTAGATTACAATGAAGGATGGAGTATAGAGTTATCTGGGGAAAAAAATTTTATTATTAGTTTTAAAAACATGACGACGATGATGATGATGTATACAGGTGTTATCACAATTCAGTATTAATACTGATGTTATTTAGCACACAACACAACAACACCATCACCAACAACAATAGCAACAGAACAATCCTGTCCATGAAGTAAAGCATGCCATACAAACCGGCACCATTCGTCTATGATCTGGCAACATTGTTATGCTGCCCGGTGAGCAGACGAGATGAAAGATGTCATTTTGATTAGCTAGTGAACGTTGCGTTGTTTCGAATGCAGCATGGAGCCAAGGTGAACATTAATTATATTTCAAACTCGAAAAAAAAATGTTGTTAAGAAAGTTAAATTGATGACATATTGGTACTTTTTAATGATGATTTGAAAAAAAAAAAACCATTCAAGATCAACGTCGTTGTCACCTGCCATCATCCTCACAGTCAAGGAGTTAATTCCAAGGTAAAAAGGTATCCACATATGAAAGGAGTTGATTCGAAGGTAAAAAGGTATCCACATATGAAAGGAGTTGATTCCAATGTAAAAAGGTATCCACATATGAAAGGAGTTAATTCCAATGTAAAAAGGTATTCACATATGAAAAGAGTTGATTCGAAGGTAAAAAGGTATCCACAAATGAAAGGAGTTGATTTCAAGGTAAAAAGGTATCCAAATTTAAAAGGAGTTGATTCCATGGTAAAAAGGTATCCACATATGAAAGGAGTTGATTTTACAGATATCCATCCATAAAAAGGGCTGATTGCAACCCCATAGATCTCGATCCATGAGAGGGGTTGATTTCAACCTCATTAGATATGCACCCACGAAAGAGGTTGATTCCAATTTTAACAGGCATCCATTCATGAAAATCTTCTTATTCTTCTGCCTTTCTATCCCCCAATGGAGCATAGACCCTCAACCAACTAACGCCAAGTCGTTCTATCCTTCGCCATTGCATGGAGCTCTCCCCATGTCCTCCCCATCTTTCTAACTTCATTCTCTAGTTCTCTTCTCCATGTGTTTTTGGCCTTCCTTTATTCATATGTCCCTGTGGGTTCCAATGCAAAGACATTCAAGTCATGCTCTTCTCCTGTTTTCTCAGTGTGTGTCCTATCCAACGCGCGTCTTTTCCTCACCTCCTGATCCACTGGAGCCTGTTTAGTTCTCTCCCAAAGTTCTACATTAGTTATTCTATCATACCATTTTATTCCCTCTATTCTGCGCAGGCACCAGTTAATGAATGTTTGTAGTTTATTAGTAATTGCCTTCGTTGTTCTCCATGTTTCCGCCCCATACAAAAGTACTGATTTGACATTAGAATTAACAATTTTTAGTTTAGTATTTATTTTAATTTGTTTTGACCTCCACAAATTCCCTAGTGCTATGAAAGCCCCTCTTGCCTTTTGTATTCTTTTTTTAATATCTCTATCAGTTCCTTCATCTTTATCTACATTACTGCCTAAATAGGTGTACGACTCCACGTCTTGCAGTGGGGTGCCATTAAGAGAAACCACATTACTATTTGCATGATTTATTCTCATTATCTGTGTATTTCCTTTATGGATTTTTAGACCAAGCTGCTGTGATCTCGCATCTAGTATATTTAATTTATCTTGCATCTGATTCCGTGAATGGGACAGAAGAGAAATATCATCAGCGAAGTCCAGATATCATCCATATGGTTTACTTCAATTCAAACACCCACCTTCCCATCAAAATAGTTTTATTATAAGCTTCTACGGAAGCTAACACTTTCCGGAAAACCTAGTAAGGCAGTCGTCAAAACTGTGACAGACAAATTGAAAGCAAACGATTTGGCAAGCTTGCTTACAAAAGTTTGAATGTAAAGTTGAATAAAGTTGGTAACTCTTTGCTCAAAAGTGTGCGAATCAGTGCGTGAATGTGTGAACATGGTAGTCTGGTAGTCTTAGTTTCAGCTTCATAGCAAACGGGTCACCCCATCTTTGCTCCGCTCCTGTGCCAACGAAAAACACACAGAATGATTATCACAGTATTAGAATTGCAGTTCATCATTGATGGTAGCAGAAGTCGCCAACAGATCAGCAGTTGCCCACGCAATAAATTTTAATCACATACGGGAACCACAACACTGCACGACAGGTATCGCGCCATTTTCTGAATCTACAATTCACACCAACACGTTGGTCACAGTCGAAAAAACATTCCAAATGCAATCCGCAGCTCACAGGGTCACGCCATGCATTCAACTCAGAAGCTGGGCGACGAAACTATATCCAGTCTACAAATGGAAGAAAAATGCATCGGCCACCGTCTGGCAGAAGAAAAAATTTGGCCCCTGTTTCGAACAGTGCCGCTGCCTAACGTCCATTTTGACCAGAAGACCGGAAGTGTGAATATGGGAAACACGCGACACCGAAGATATGTGGTGATAAGAGAAGAAGTGGAGTGCGACTATAGATAGACAACGTTGCTGCTTTTGTAAAACACTAAAATGGTTATGAAAAACAGAACATAACGTCCATGTCAGCTTTGGACAATCAGTTACAATAAACGAACAAAAGATGTTTCTGCGAGTTTCATTAGCATAACGTTCAACAATGAAAATAAATAGCTACATTATTGAATTCAAATATAATGTAAAATAAAAATAACAAGATAATAACCACAAATTGATAGAATGATACAAAGTATGAGATACCAACCTGGGCCACCGCTTATTTTAGCTTGGGTATAAAGACTTCGACCAAGTGCTGAGTCTGTAGTCAACACATGTCTCTCTCTCGTTTGTACACAATAAACTATGAGCTTGCTACAAGAAACACGGACCTGAAGTCGACTCTTTGGCGAAGACAAGGACCACCATGGTGGGTTGTTGTGAAGGCTGCAGTAATTCAAGCATTTGGTCCCATCAGGAAACAGGTACTTGCTGCAGGATGCTCATGAATATGTGTGTTAAGTGTCGGTGGAGAGAAGGCGTTTTTAGATGAGAGGGAAAACAGATGTGTGGGATGTAAGTATAAGTGTCATTACATGTATTGTATGTACATCAGACATTTGTCATCATCCTCATAATCATAATCATCGTTTTCATCATCATCATCATCATCTTCTTCTTCTTCTTCTTCATCTTCGTCTTCTCCTTCTTTTTCATCATCTTCTTCTTCTTCTTCTTTTTCCTCTCCTCCTCCTCCTCTTCCTGCGCCCTTAAAAGTGGAGCAGATACTTTGTGTGTGGCTTATAGTTATGCTGCGATATCTGCTTCTTTCGGCCCCCCTCATTCCCCCCCCCCCCCCGACATTAAATTTTGCAAACATCTAATTTGTCTTCTTTTTCGACATGCTTGCAAAGTTAGGGGGGGGGGGGTGGGTCTTAAAAAAAAACATCGGTAGTCGTCATAGACACACTTCGTTTGAATGAGAGAAGGTGTGAATAAATACCAGCCTGAGTGTCAATACTCCAATCCCAGGTTGAAAGGTGATCTCGCGGACAGAATCCAAGCCACTGATGATTGTTAACTCTGAGAACAACCAGACCACTAGTGACTGTTAACTTTGAGAACAACCAGTTCAATGATGACTGTTAACTCTGAGAACCACCAGACCACTAATGACTGTTAACTCTGAGAACAAGCAGACCACTAGTGACTGTTAACTCTGAGAACCACCAGACCACTAATGACTGTTAACTCTGAGAACAACCAGACCACTAGTGACTGTTAACTCTGAGAACCACCAGACCACTAGTGACTGTTAACTCTGAGAACAACCAGACCACTAGTGACTGTTAACTCTGAGAACAACCAGACCACTAGTGACTGTTAACTCTGAGAACAACCAGACCACTGATGACTGTTAACTCTGAGAACAACCAGACCACTAGTGACTGTTAACTCTGAGAACAACCAGACCACTGATGACTGTTAACTCTGAGAACAACCAGACCACTGATGACTGTTAACTCTGAGAACAACCAGACCACTAGTGACTGTTAACTCTGAGAACAACCAGACCACTAGTGACTGTTAACTCTCAGAACAACCAATGATGACTGTTAACTCTGAAAACAACCAGACCACTAGTGACTGTTAACTCTCAGAACAACCAATGATGACTGTTAACTCTGAAAACAACCAGACCACTAGTGACTGTTAACTCTCAGAACAACCAATGATGACTGTTAACTCTGAAAACAACCAGACCACTAGTGACTGTTAACTCTGAAAACAACCAGACCACTGATGACTGTTATCTCTGAAAAATGAAGAGACTTACAAAAGTATTTTAACATAATGTACTGTAACATTTACTGAGAAACAAAGAGTGAAACTATTCCGCCATCTAGTGAGAATAAATCTGCAACTGCAGGCAGCGACGGCGTACAGCATGAAAATAGAAACAACAGGAGCCAGGAGGAGAGCATAGTGAAGATGGACTAAAAAGAAGTCACTGACCACAAACCTCTCAATAGCATCATGTATTATCCTGTGTTGCCAGTCAGTAGGTGGGAGGCCTGAAATCCTTTAGGCCGGAATCATTTGCAGTCCTGTATGGTCGGTCTTGTTCAAGAGGAAGTGGCGATGAAACTTTAGCAGGGACACAGATAGGTCGTGAACCCACCCCTCCCCCCTCTCCACACACACCCCTTTCCAGATGTTGTCTACCTCACTGTGTTCTTGTGCTGTCGTGGTCTTGCTGCCCTTACCAGTCATTCTCACTTGCCCGTCCATTTGTTCTTTTATGACTGGGCCAAATCGAATATTAAATGAATAGGTTATTTTCAAAAGCGGGCTCAACGCCTAGTTGTAGGCAGAAAATATACCAAAAACAATCAATTGTGTATCCATTTTTTGCTTCTGCCACTTGGTTAGCGTTTTTTTTTTCCAATAAAGCTAAATTTGTTTATAAATTATGTCAAAAAATGCCCCAAATTATCTTTTCGGAATAATATTACAAACAGTAAGCGATTAGTTTTAGTAGGATGGATCTATATAAAATAAGTGTTGCATTCTCTGCGGTCCATTTATGGAATTATCTTCCAATGAATGTAAATTATACAATGATTCCTTTCTCATTTAACCGCAAGCTGTTTAAAAATGATTACATGTCCCAGTGAATTCAGTGATATCACCACACACTTATAATTCATTGCCAGAAAAATGAATGTGCGTGTAAGATATGTCTGTTTAGCTTTTTTTTTTTGTCTGTGTGTTTTTTTTTTTTTTTTTTTTGTCTATGTGTTGTTTATGATGTTTGCGGCAGTCAGTGTTGTGTCTGTGTGACTTTAGGAAATAAAATGATGAGTCAAAAATAAAAATATCAATAATAGAAACAGTGTAATAATACAATTTTAACGTTACCACAGACGTTCTTGTAGCAAAAGTATATTTTTTATTCTCAACAACTGGGTAGTTTACACAAACAAACATATTTACTGTTTCTTACGTAACAGACTCTCCTGTAGCAACTTTGTCATGAGTACTCTGTAAAGCATAAATATTGTCACACACTTCGGTTGCATGCTCCTAAGTTGCATAATACATACAGGGGCACTTTTTTAAAACAAGCGTGTATTTACAAGCTTATGAAAAGTAAACTTTGAGTCAAATACATATGTATCCTTAGCACTGTATTCAATGACAAGCACTTTTTAAACAATGGCAAACTATTGAAATATCAGTCTCCGTAGTTTAAAGTTGGTTTTATACATACACGCGCGCGCACACACACACACACACGCGCGCGCGCGCACACACATAAACATAAAGACAGCGAAAGTAAAAAATGGAAGACACAAAAAGTAAAAATGGACCCTCACAGGAATCAAAACAATGATCATCACCACGTACCGTGTTACTCTATAACAAATATGTTTAATTATTCTTCTTCCTCCTCCTCCTCCCCCTTTTTGTTCTTCTTCTTCTGCTTTTCCTCCTCCTTCTTCTACTTCATCTTCTTCTTTTATCATCATCATTACATAGGCTTCTTCTTGTTTGTCATCATCATTTTCTTAGCGTCACATTAGGGCTCGGAAGGCACCAGTGAATCTCTTATTCCAGTCAGCAATGAAAATGACTCTAACCTCTCCAGTCAGATTACAGCACTCAAATATTTCTTAATTGACTGCCTTCTATAGTCTCCAGTTTGTGAGCCATTTTGGTTTTCATTGGCTTTGAAACAATATGTCTGTCTGCTGGCAGGCTGTTCCTAAAGGGAAATCACTGCGGGTTTCTTCATAATACTATCATCATGTTCTGGTTACAACACTTAGAGGACAGGTGTTAAGAACATTGCTTTAAAAAAAAAAAAGCAGAAGTGAATTGGCTGACACCCTTGTCGTTCGGCCAGTGGTCAGATGTTTAAATCGCCAATGATGTCACATTTGTGTCTGTTGGTAATTGACTGGACTTAAGAGGTACACCGCCTACCATGAGAACCATTTTGCATTGGGAAGCATGTCTATAAACTAGAGAATTATTTTCACGTTAATCGGTAGCATTGTAGGAGCCGCTGCGCTCTAACGGCTAGACGCTCAGCTGCGGATCCGAGGGGCATCGGTTCAAATCCTAACGAACCCGTCCTTAAATGTGTACCTGGAAGAAGTTCTTGGAACTAAAGGCGGTCGGTGTAGTACTTACCAAATCACCGAGTGCCGATTGATCTAAAAAAAAAAGGTCCACCCCTGTATGCCCAATACACATGAAGGAATGGAAAACATGAATTTTTATGTAACAATGTCGATATAAAATGGAGGGTCATTTTCCTACGCCTTTGCTTGGTCAGCAAATGGTCAATATTTTTTATGAACATTTGAATGTACAATAAAGTTTGTACACTTCTATTATAATACGATTTGGCATATTTCATTTACAGTTGGCATTTGTTTGCGTGAAAGACGGACAAGATAGGCGTGTGTGGATGGAGACAGATATACGAATGGTGGGTCAAGAGAGCCACAGGAGACGACAGAATTGAGCAAGTAATCAACTATTGAGCATTCTCTGACCCAGTATGTTGAAACAAACATCTTAAAGGCATCGTACCGCGTGAAGCATCTAGTGGAAGTCTTGCCTAGTTTTTAGTAGTTGTCACTGTGGTATAGGATACATGATACTGGATCTGTTGGGACATACGTCCCTTGAGCTCAATCTCCTCCCTACCAGAAAAAGTGGGAGTGAGTGGCAACACTAGAACATCAAAGGTTAGTAAAAGTTTCACTAGAACATTAAAGATGGATACAAACTTCAGTAGAATATCAGAGGTCAGTAAAAGTTTCACTAGAACATTAAAGATGGATATAAACTTCAGTAGAATATCAGAGGTTAGTAAAAGTTTCACTAGAACATTAAAGATGGATACAAACTTCAGTAGAATATCAGAGGTTAGTAAAAGTTTCACTAGAACATTAAAGATGGATACAAACTTCAGTAGAATATCAGAGGTTAGTAAAAGTTTCCCTAGAACATTAAAGATGAATACAAACTTCAGTAGAACATCAATGTTTAGTAAAAGTTTCTCTAGAACATGTAAGATAAATAAAAACTTCACGAGAACAACAAAGGTTAGTAAACATTTTACTAGAACATCTAAACATGACTAAATCCTTTACTAGAACAACAAAGGTTAGTAAACATTTTACTATAACATCAAAACATGACTAAATCCTTTACTATAACATCAAAACATGACTAAATCCTTTACTAGAACATCAAAACATAACTAAATCCTTTACTAGAACATCAAAACATGACTAAATCCTTTACTAGAACATCAAAACATGACTAAATCCTTTACTAGAACATCAAAACATGACTAAATCCTTTACTAGAACATCAAAACATGACTAAATCCTTTACTAGAACATCAAAACATGACTAAATCCTTTACTAGAACATCAAAACATGACTAAATCCTTTACTAGAACATCAAAACGTGACTAAATCCTTTACTAGAACATCAAAAGTTAGTAAACATTTTACTATAACATCAAAACATGACTAAATCCTTTACTAGAACATCAAAACATGACTAAATCCTTTACTACAACAACAAAGGTTAGCAAACATTTTACTATAACATCAAAACATGACTAAATCCTTTACTAGAACATCAAAGGTTAGTAAACATTTTACTAGAACATCAAAACAGGACTAAATCCTTTACTAGAACATCAAAACATGACTAAATCCTTTACTATAACATCAAAACATGACTAAATCCTTTACTATAACATCAAAACATGACTAAATCCTTTACTAGAACATCAAAGGTTAGTAATAGCTTAACCAGAGCGTTAACGAGAAATAAAAACTTAACTAGAACTCAACTAGAACATCTACATGTGGCTAATGACCTTACTAGAACATCAAAAGTACCTATGAGTTTCACTAGAATATCAAAGGTGATTGCCAACTTCAGTATATCATTTTTTTTTTAAATGTATCACCATTAACATTTGAAGAAATGTTTTTCCAGTGTTATTTATTATTTTTTTTTTCAATTATAAAGCCACTAATTAAAGATTCCACAATTTATTATTAGCCGCAATATTTGGCGGTCTCTCTCTCTCTCTCTCTCTCTCTCTCTCTCTCTCTCTCTCTTTCTCTCTTCAGATTAGAAAGAGATAATCGCAGTATGCATGGACAAACCAATAAATGTTCGGCAAACAGAACAACAATCTTGTTGGTCCGAGACTTTCATGGTCAAAGGCAAAGTGAAATGATGAACTGTGGTTTGTGTATTGCAATTTAAATGTTATATTTTTGGCTCTTCGTTATATTTTATTGCAATGTCCGTTATTTGCATACATATGGCAGGAAAAGTAATATATGCTACACATTCAATTGTGTAATCTGTTATAAGTTTCCTTTCTATAGAAAGTAATAAGAAGATGTGGTAAAGTGGTTCACTAGAATGGTAGACATTTCTAAAGCTCATTTTGAAATGCGATACCAAGGTCAAATGTAAAATACTTCACCGAAAAGTGACGTGTGTCTAAATACTTCACTGAAATACCGCATGTGGCAAAATGCTTTACTAAAATACTAAACAAGGGTAAATACGTCACTATAATACTACATATAACACCATATTTGACTAAACAACACTGGTAAATATTTAACTCAAATGCCTGAAGTGGCAACATATTTCAACAAAATGCGTCATATGGTCAACTGATGAAATCCCGTAATATGAAAACATAGTGGTCAAACGGTTCAACAATTATAAACATGGTTTTATGTCTTGCCCAAAGTTGCCTGGGGAAAATTGGGCAAATGCTTTCATTTTCAGACATACATGCAGCTGCATACTAGAACTTATAGAGGCAATACAATTGTGGGTTTATGCGAATGAAAAATCTAGTAAGTTCTGGCACATCTAAAGATTATTAGAATACTGAAGTTTGAGCTTATTTTTAAGGGCAAGAGCTGTCTCTTTTTAGTGTGGTAGATTGTTTATGATTTACTAGTTCAAGAATCGACATCTCCTGGTTTTAGTCTACTTTCTACACGCTATAATTCTTTAGTCTCCCGGTTCCTGTCCACTTTCTATACGCTATAACTCTCTAGTCTCATGGTTTATGTCACGTCTTCACGCTATAACTCTCTAGTCTCCTGGTTTCTGTCCACTTTCTTTACGCTATAATTCTTTAGTATCCTGGTTCCTGTCCACTTTCTACACGCTATAATTCTTTCGTCTCCTGGTTCCTGTCCACTTTCTACACGCTATAATTCTTTCGTCTCCTGGTTTTTCTGTCCAC
>CAJHNH020001431.1:0-170118 GCA_905116865.2 Candidula unifasciata | reverse complement strand
GTTTGGGGGGAATCCCTTCCCAGTTAGTTGTTTGGAAGCCAGCAATTTCTGACGTACTTTAGCAAAAAAATTTCTTTCTTCTGTAAAGGTGCTAATGTAATAAGTCTTTCCTTTAACAAATCAGCAGGGGAGACCTTGTAATTCAGGCATCCCCTTCTATGAGCTTCTCGAATTTTTCAAAAAAATTTAATTATCTTCAGTTTAAGAAGGGTATTTGGGGTTTATACTTTCCACCTTTTCGCTTGAGTGGTTCAAACCCCCCTTTTCTTTATTTACCCCTGTAACTTCGCAAATTTTTTTTTTCCGGCAATGGCCAACTCTGCCATTTCTTTTTTGATGAGCTTCTTCTGCAGCGATTTAAATCTCTAGCAGCGTTTCTGCTATCTCTTTATCCTGCTTCTGCAAAGCTTAGGACTTCTTTAGATTTGAGTCCTAACTCCTTAGCTATGCTGACAAACTCAGCAAAGGACATTTTGACTGTTAATGATGCCAATGGGATAGATACCAATAAAAGTCACTACACGACGCTACGATAACAGCGATAACTTTTACGAAAACAAGACGACGAAAAAACAAGCTATGTATAACGATACACTTAAGAAAATGTACCGAAAGCACAAAGGATTATCACACACGATAACAAACCGTACGTACAGGACTATTAACGCCACCTGACGCAGACACCTAGGTATTTCGGTCTATAAAATAATAGACAGAAATAACTAAAAGACAGCTCGTAAATTATGCATCATACAAAAATGTTACCTAAATAGAAGCGCTCCTCTTAACCTCCCACATAACAAGTACACCACACAGACGTACCAAACAAATAAAACAGCAATGTAAATATTGCAATAAAACATTACACAATTTACAATTGCAAACCTGTCAATGTTGGACGATGAGATGACAAGTGGAAGATGACACACACACACAAAAAACGCAGCTTCGGCAAATCACTCAGTTCACAGCTCCCATCACTGGTTCAGCTCCTGTGTAACACGGCTGCAGCTTCGGTTCTATGTTGCTGGTGACTTGGCGATTATGTGTTCCTAGAAGATGACAAAAAGGTTAACATTTACAGTTCAACGCAGGATCAATGACACATTCTAGCAATCTTCTTAATGTGTCGCTGGCTTCCAACTGTTGGTTTTGTACGGAACTGTTCTGCACTGCAGTCTTGGCGCCCCAAACTGTTGCCGATTGCTGGCTTTAAACTGTCTTGTAAGGTGCTACTTGTTCTGTAAGGTTGGACTCAACTGTTGTGTGAGTAACGTCTCCCGTTATGTAAAGGCTGGCCCTCACACTGTTGGTGTTGTGGGCATAAGTTGTGAACCTAACTGTTCAGACTGTTGTAAGTGCGGGAGGTTCCTCGTTTACTGGCTTGTTTCTAACTGTTGTAGTGAGGCCCGAACTTTGTAAAGTGCAGAGGGCCCTCGTTCTTCAGTGGCTAGGGCCCTCAACTGTTGTGTAGTCAACTCCAGCTGTTGTCGACTTTAGAGGTTGAGAGGTCCCTCGTTCTTTGGCTTGGCTCCCAACTGTTGTGTGCTGAGTTACACTAATCAGCACACTACCAAGTGTCTACAGATGTAACTTTCGCCCCCTCACTCTCGAAGCACGACTCGACGACAAAAGTTCCGTTACATAGCATATTTATTTGACAGAACACAAGAGGGTATACACAAGCCCTCACATCAACAAAACTGCAGAGACGTAGACATTGATCCCAATTAACATTCGCACATAGTCCATTTAGTCCGCACTCGTTGTCTCAACCTGTAGCGAGTTCTCTCCCTGACCACTACAGCTCCCAAAGGTCTACAGCGTCCCACAACTCTGGGCTCGCCGTACAGCTGAACAGAACGAATTCTTCTATCCACTGGACCTTAATATTATTTCAGCAGACAACCACAACTGACTGGAGACGGACTTCCCTTGTCATTCTCCAAAAGCGCACAGCACATCAGCCTGTCGAAGGACTCCGATGACCGACAGGACTCCTAACACAAGTCCCCTCTAGCACACAGCTCTCGTCGGTATCCCCCCTGTTCTGTTTCTGTAGTGACCCTACGTCTCCTCGCGTCGTCACCCAGAACAGGTACTATTGGAGCATCCCGTCCCCTTGGACTTACTTCGCCAGCGGGACCATACCTTCGACCAGAACCGAAACCTCAACCCTTACTCAGACCATGATGCCTGATAGTTGTACGATACTCTGTCTGTTATACTCGAGAGATATAATCACTGACCCTGACTTGGTCTCTCTCTCTCTCTCTCTCTCTCTCTCTCTCTCTCTCTCTCTCTCTCTCTCTCTCTCTCTCTCTCTCGCTCTCTCTTGCTCTGACTCTCGGACTCTGGCTGACTCGAACTGAGTACTCAGCCCCAATTTATCTCTGCCAAACTCCTGTGGGTGGCTGATGTTACATGAGAATCACACTGTCACGCAATTCAGTCTTTCTCTGTTCTTCTCGTTACCCTTGCTTGCCAACCCCCACACAGTAAACCCCCGCGTCTCCTTTCTCGTGCGTGCACGCCTCGTTCGTGATAATACATTTTCACTGGTCAACATTCTCTCCCCCTCAATACCCAGGCCAATGTTGACACTAATCCCCGTGAACTCACAGAAAGTACTATCATACCACTCTGTCCCTTAACACAGTATTACACTCTCCCAAATCAGCACGCAACACCGACATTATCTTTAACATCTAAACCATTTAAAGTTTTTAATTCACTTTAATATATCTAAGATAGACTTATATACACCATTACATGCACACGCCGTCCATCAAAACATGAACCAGCCACCAAATCAACGAACCATACATCAAAACACGAGCGAGCCACCAAATCACCGAGCCAGCACCAAACCACAAATGGGATATAGAAGAAAAAATCAGGAGCCTCTACCAAAAACACGAGCCACTATCTGGTGGTGGCTCAGTTTTTCCTTCTTTGAGACCTATTAAACAAGAATCCTTGAGGAATACCCTTCAAATAATACCTATAATCTGCACCATACACTGCTAACATATACATCAATTAGAACAGCCCGTACCAGACTGCTAATTACACCTTATTATAACTTCTGTGAAGTTTCAACAAGGTATTTGGGATTTAACCTGTTGGCTTGTCATTCAGGTTGAGATTTTTGTAATCTATGGGCAGAAGCCCAGGGGTTCCCCCATCCATTCAGGTAGCAGCTCAGAGAGGGCGATGGAACGAAACGAAAGTATACACCAACACTTATTGTTTTATCATCTGTTCAGTTTCTGCAGACCAAGTGCAAATTTATCACGGCAGAGTTTGGCCAGTGATCCGGCCAGACTTTGAATACGGGAAACTACCCAGCCTTAACCCTTTCATAAACAGGTCAGTGTTAATGTGTTACGTGAATTACATATAAATATACGCACATAATGTGCGCACACATGTATGCTCTCGCATATACATATACGCATATACATGTGATAGGCTGGAGAACGCCAATGACTGCTGTTCAGCGGCTAGACGATTTTGAATTGTTTGGCCGATACCTTCATTTAGTCTGGTTCACAAAAGCCAAAAAGTATGGCCACTGTGTATAAAAAAGCCAGATCACTCGCCATTTGGGTCTTTTTGACTTCCGGACGGACCCTGCAGGAGACCTACCCAGCTGTTGTGGCTCTGCACATTAAGCTAGCCAGCATGGGTACGGGCGACTGCAGGGGAAGGCCATTTGTCAGGCTGATTTCGCGGCGGTGGTATGTTTCCATAGTTAAATCTGAAATTTCTCTAGTGGTTAAACTTTGTAGTTATGTCGGTGTGGTGTATTCTCGCAAAAGAGATCGTTCTATGGCAGGTCGCTATAATTGATTTGTTAGTGTGGTGGCATATTGAAGTTTAACGTGCATGTTAAATATGTTTCGGGTTTTTGCCATTGTTGAGGTAATCTCGCTGAGCGTATGGGGTCATTATCATATTCCCTTGTTAGCTGGAGGTAATCAGTACTTTAGATTCGGGTCGAACACGTTGGTTGTTGTTAATGTTGTTATTTGTGGACCACGCGGATTTTATGTGAAGTGAAATAAACAGTTGTTGAATGTGGTAATCATAATTCCGGTTGTTTTTAGTGTTAGTGTGCCTAGTTTATTTGTATTACTGCTACATAGACTGTACACAGAAGATCTCTTGTCTGGACTGGAATATTTATGTATCTAGTCCCCGCCTAACGAACTTTTTTCTTAATTTTTTTCTTGGTACTCAAGGCTTTGCGCTTCTAATACATACACATATCTTCTTCTTTCTTCTCCTTCTTCTTCTTCGTTCGCCCTTAAAGAGTGGATATCATTTTATGTTGCTAGGCTGCGATATTTGCACCTTTCGACTTAACACATGTTTGTTATGGTGCTAGGATGTCGATTCATAAATCAACATTCAACATTTGTAATGAGGCAGTAGGTATATTCTTTCTTTCCCAAACCAGGTCCCGAACTCACACAAAGAAAACACATCTGATCAGACGGATGCCTTTGCTAGAATTGTCTGATCTATAAGAGCAGTAATGTATACATGTCTGATATTAGGTTAATAGAGATCATAATGATGAGAATATTGAATGCGAGGTGCTTACATAAGGGAAATTATGTCATTTTTAGTGAAGAATTAGCAGGACATAAACTTAATGTACAGTAAAACCTCCAGAGTTGACCGCAGTGGTCAAGGCCCTTTGGGAACAAGCAATGGAATCAGTAGGGAAAGAAGATTATTATGGCCTGGAGAGAATGAGGCACCTGGTTGTAACCAGAGGGTCTGGCCGGCTCACTACACTCAGAGGAAAGGCAAGACGGACATATAACCAGATTTTGACCGGTACCATCAGTATTGGAACTCTGCGCTGGTTGCTGTGGCTGCTGATGATGAGAACGGAGCACGCATGGGAATGCTCCCAGTGCTGTGATGTCAATTCTTGACTCAACTCAACTCAGCTCTAAAGTTGACCATCACTCTAAGATGTCTAACCGGTCTTACAAGTGGTATGCTTGTGCACTTTGGTGGGTATGTGTATTTTGATTAATATGCGTACTTTGGTGCTTTGGTATATGTGTTCTTTGGTGGATATGTGTACTTTGGTGGATATGTGTACTTTGCCGCAGTTAACAAGTACAATGGTCCGGCGTACTTCATTTTGATTTTAAACAACCAAATGCAGTGCTGAGGTCAGACACTCAAGGAGTCCATAGTCAGAATTTGCGGTGTTGCCGTCCCCCCCCCCCCCCTCCCTTTTTTTTTTGTTCTCCGGCCTTCCCCAGTGTATTTGTCTGAGACAGTACTAGCACAGGTTACTACCAGGTAATCAAGACATAATCGCATAAAGAAACTGACGGAGTTGACCTTTAATAAAAACTTGGATCTTCTACATCAGCGGTTTTCAACCTTTGGGTTGCAACTCTTTTATGGTTCGAACGACCCTTTCACAAGCGTCGCCTAAGGACCGTTCTTAAACACATATTAACTGAAGTTATGATGTAACAACGAAAATAATTGTATGTTAGTGGGTCACCTCAACACGAGGAACTGTATTAAAGGAAGGTTGAGAACCACTGTTCAACATTTTCTAGAAAATGGCAGCCAAAGAAAGACAGCAGTAACCTTTTGTGGCTATTAAAGACCATATTTAGCATCATCTAAAACATAAACACATGAGTACTTGGAGAGATAACGGTAAGGAAAGCAGAAAGGACAGCGGGGAAAAGTGACAAATTTACTACGATGAAGTTAGTGAAGCCAATATTGTTTCATGTTTCAGTCTCGCGTACTTGTCAGCGTCGTCCCTGATATTGGCGGCGTTGTCTTTTCTCGTCTTGTCCATCTTCATCGACATACAGCCTTCAGCTTGCTGCAGCAGCAACCACAAACCAGAAGGCAGCGAGACAGAGACGACATCACTGTTAAGAGAAAACCACTGTAATGCATCACATTACGAGGCAGACAATGCTCTAATGAAAGCTGGGTTTGCTTTGTCGTCCTTCGTACTTTCCACTTGTTTATGTTGTTTGATGGTATGTTCTATGCAGTTTTTCTTCACATCAAAGATTCTAACGGCTGCAGAAGGCAAGGGGAGGTAAGTTTCCCGTCCGTGCGCAGTTATTTTCTCTTATATAGTAACCATACGCCAAGATCTTTCCCTCAACATCAGAATAACATTAGGATTATGTAGAAAGGCAAAGGAGTCGCCAAGGATATCTTTAAAAAAAAAACAAAGACGGTACAGTATAGACTGCAGACAGTAAACAAGATCTTCAACATTTGTCGTTATATTTATTGTGCAAAGTGAGCAACTATATCTATAATTTAACTGTAAGAAAACATGTTAGCGTCCAAGTAATCTGGTATGAGACATGTGGATTGTTTCAGTTACAAAATCAGACAGATGGTACTTAGCAGAGTTTAGAAAAATAATCGTCATTTAAAAAAGTAGCCTCTTGCAAAACAGGAAACATACTCGCCATTTGAACATTAGGAACTATAATGAAAGTAGTTAGTTTAATATATATAAACTTAATTGGTATGTGGGCATAGTCGGCTCTGTGGCTAAGTCGATGCGAACTTTTCATGATGCTGGGTTCGATTTCAGCTGCGGGCTATGGACCTTGCGTTGGTTTCGACAGTGGTATCAAGAAAAACGACCGTCCAGAAAGCAGTGGCAAACTACTGGACGTAAATTTGCCTAGAAAAACCACACAACAGTCAGGGTTGGTTCTGCAACGTCCTGTAATGGATACGCAACTAACCCAGTATGTACGCATAAGCCTTGCTCGACAAGGAGACAAGCACATGACGACGCTAAGTTAACAGAAATGTGGTTTCTCATGTGGAAGTGAACATTACTATTGACTAACTGAAAAAAAAAAAACATCTCATATTCGGCACATCACTAGAAGAAGAGATACCTGACAGGAACTTAAATGGGAAACAATATGACAAAGGAGGCGAGGACGTCCAATATAAACTCTACGACGAAGTACCATGCGAGGCCAAAGGGGCTGGGTTTGATTCCATTCATGATATTCTTGAACCCAGGATCTTCTGTGTCTTAGGCGGCTGGGATAACCGCTTCAGTATGGACTCATAAGATTATAAGTACACGAAATAGTAACACTAATATTTAACAACAGGGCAGGCACATATATTTACTGTCTATTAAAGAAGAGAAAATCATCAGCATAGGAGACCAGGTCACCTATTGGCTCGCCGATCGGGACAGTATTTGGGTCTGTCTCCTTTGATCGCATCAGCACTGCAAGAGTCCCTTTCAGGACTACTTAGTGGCGAGAAAAGTTAAGCCACTTTATATGGCGCACATAACCTAGTCACAATTATAACTTAAAGCTCTCCTATATGGCCTAACGGCTGAACGGGTTTCCTGCCCCCCTCCCCCCCCCAACGGTTGATCCTCATCCGCATGGTGGTACCTTGTGTCACCGGGTGTTTATCGCTTGTGTTATGTACTGTGATGTACAACCTACCTACCTACCTGCGGGGATGCTGGCTCAACGTGACGATTTTTTGTTTCGGTAAGTAAACCAAGGCAAGAGGCGGAAATTAGGGTTGTTTGTCCACCTCTTGCCTTTGCTATTTTTCCAGAACTTGTGCTGTGCGTGCACATCCATTTAACAGGTCCGGCTTATTTGTTTGCAGACTCTTGGTTCCTCACCTCTCAGTAAAGAAAACGGCAGACTCAAAGTTTCAAGGAAGGTCACAGTAAAATATAATTTTATCAAACTTATTTCTTTCGGTCACCTAAGATTCCGTTTGTAGATACTCAAGGGATATAATTCAGGCTAAAGTTTGACTTTAGTGATTGTGGCGTTAATTAGAAGAAATTTCTATAAAAATTTGCCGCAAATTGCTATGTTAACCTCGATGTTGCAGTAAGACTGGCATCTGCAAATGTAACCCTTCTACAGGTCATAGTTTAAGAGTAGTTATTAGTTGACTGAAAATGTGTACACAGACTGACTGACATGTGGATTTTCTGTTTTTTAGTATGTACAATTTAATTTACTAGGTAACAGTCTTGCTATCAGAATAACTTTTTAGTCAGTTAATTATTTTGTTTGACAGTAAAATGTTTATTTCATTAGTTAGTCATGTAGTTTCTTAGTTGTTGGAAAGCTCTTAGATCGAATTTCAAGTAATTCTCTCAGAACGCGGCATATAACAATCGTCTTTACCCGCATAGAAGTGCAGGCTACACTAGACTGGTGTTACCGTTCTTCTTGTTCGTCTGCCTTCTATCCCCCAGTGAAGCAAAGGCTCTCAGCAAACTCACGTTAAGTTGCTCTACCCTTCGCTATTGCATTTAGCTCATCCAATATTTTTAACTTCACTCTCTAGCTCTCTTCTCCATGTGTTTTTGGGTCTGCCTTTATGTCTATGCACCTGTGGATTCCAGTGCAACGACATTCTGGTTATATTGTTCTCAGATTTCATCGTGTATCCTATCCAACAGTGGTTTATGTATAACTCCTTGAGTGTTCAGCGGGTGTCTGGGGTCTGTCTTGTTGTTTTGTCATCCAGATTGAGATATGTTTAATCAGCCTTCAGGTAGCATCCTGAAGGGGATCAACTGATTGATCAGTAGATCGGAAATCCCAGTCCCGGGTTTACTGATAAAACACCATCTGCTCTCGTATAGCGTTTGTGTTTAAGAACCTCTCTGACCCCTAGCTCTCAGTAATCGGACCAGACGCACAGCCTGTGTTGCCTTGGCCCTTACTGTAAGAAACATTTAGGATATCAAATGATATAACGTCGTTAACGGTTCTATACTTATCAGTCCGTCTACTCTTTCTTTTATTTCATTTGATTCCCCCATGACCAGGCGCTGATTCAAAAAGTAACAAACTGCAGCTCTAATCTCAGTATTAGTAGTAGTGGTGGTGGTTGTAGTAGTAGCCCAATGTGCAGTGACGTCGATTGTGATAACAAAACATAAAAAAAACATTTTGTAGGAAGTCGGCATTCCAAAACCCAAGTTCATTTTGTCTCCTTCGTGCCAAAGAACTGCATGGCTGTTGGGTGAACAGTCCTTAACGAAGGCAGTCAGGTCGTTGTAGGGGCGACGCCTGCTGGTGGATTTAATGTCCTAAGTCCCTTCCCCAGCCTATAGTGAGGGTACTGCCGGGGCGACCATTTATTAACCCTCACATAATGCTTCAGGTCAAAATGGACGCTAGGCACGGCCACTTTTTTTTAGCCATGGAAAATTTTTTTTTTTTTACTTCTGCCAGGCGGTGGCCGTCGCATTTTTTCTCCATTTGTAGAATCGAAGGATATAGTTTCGTCGCCCAGCTTCTGAGTTGAGTGCATGGCGTGACACTGCGAGCTACGTGTGTTTTTCGTTGGCACAGGAGCGGAGCAACTATGGGGTGACCCGTTTGCCATGAAGCTGAAACTAGGATTACCAGATTACCAGTAGTAGCAGCAGCAGCAGTAGTAGTAGTAGTAGTAGTAGTAGTAGTAGTAGTAGTAGTAGTAGTAGTAGTAGTAGTAGTAGTAGTAGTAGTAGTATTAGTAGTAGTGGTAGTGGTGGCAGTAGTAGTAGTAGTAGTAGTAGTAGTAGTAGTAGTTGTAGTAGTAGTAGTAGTAGTAGTAGTAGTAGTAGTAGTAGTAGTAGTAGTAGTAGTAGTAGTAGTAGTAGTAGTAGTACATTTCACTCCACTAGGACATCATACAAGCGATAAACACCCGATGACACAAAGTGCCACCATGCAGATGAGGATCATCCGTGGAGAGGTCCCTGAAACCGCGTTCAGCCGTTAGACCATATTTGTGGCCGGGCTATATTGCGGCCCCCGGCAAGGGTCAGGGTGGGGCTTCAAAATAACAAAAAATTGCATGCCACAAGGGGATGACCACGTTATAATGATCTCAGCACAGAGCGCCCACGCTGTACAAGCACGCTACGTCTCATCCAGCCCTTAAATGTTCATTGAAGTGTCTTTAGGTAAAAATGCTGACCATTCCATGTTCCAGCAGCACACACACACACACACACACACACACACACACACACACACATATATATATATATATATATATATATATATATATATATATATATATATATATATTAGGGTTGTACCGAACATTTGCTTCGTATTCGCTTCGGGGCCGAATAGTGGACCGAATACTTGCGGTCGGGACGAATACGAATAGTGGTTAACTTACACCCGTTTCTGCATACACTGCGATGGACTAAAATAACTCTATCATTAACACAATAGCTGCTGTTGTCTAAGTCTGTCGTAGCGGGGGAAACTGCGACCCGGTTGCGTGGTACAGCAGCTGACAACGTCTTTGCCCGCTGACTCGACCGAGGCATTACAGCAAAGGTTCTCAAACAGGGTGCGTATTCCAGGGGTGTCGGGCGAAAATCAAGAAAAGTCGGCTATAAATTGTGACATTATTAAAGAAGGGATGAAGATCGTTAAAAGTTAAAATGTAAATTGTCTTTCCTCGCCACCGTCGAAAATAACCCCCCTCCCCTTGTTTTTCACATTCAAAGTGTATCATACTGCCTAAAATGCAAAACGCAGCTTGCTAAAAATTGTCTTTGCATTTATCTCGATGTGCGACCGATCCTCCATCTGTATTCGCGTAGCTGCAGCTGATAAGTAAGGTTGTGATTACATTTTGGCTGAAATTTTAAAGTGGAAAATGTGGTCTGTACAATAGTAACTGTTAGCCTCGTTAAATAAGTACTTATATTTAAAGGCAATGTGTTCTTTTTTGTTGTTGTTGCTTGTCTGTGTATGTTTGTGTGTGTGAGAGAGAAAGAGAGAAAGAGAGAGAGAGAGAGAGAGAGAGAGAGAGAGAGAGAGAGAGAGAGAGAGAGAGAGATCATGCATTTTTTTCCTTTCAGTGTGTCTTCGCCCTAATTAAATTTAAAGAAATTGATAACGAGAATATAAAAGTGAGTTAAATTCCATCGAACGAACGGCCGATTGAACGATGGTTTTGAAAGAGGCGGGAGCCCGAATACAAACTTATCACAGACATCAGAAGGAGACAGTCGTCATTTTTCGGCCATGTTATGAGAAGAGGGGAAAATAGAACATGTTGTGACCACTGGAAAGATCTGTGGAAGGAGGGATAAAGGAAGACAACAAGAGAAGATTCTTGACAGTCTTGTTGCATGTCATGGAGGTGTGTCAGCACGTGAACTAATACATGCTGCAGGAGATCGCAGATTGTGGCGGGGCATTATCGCCCACGCCAGACGGCAAGGCACCTGATGATGATGATGATACACTTTTCGATCGTCTACTCCACAGATGTCATTGTGCTGCTGATGTTGCGTGCTTCCTACAGTCAGACCGTGGTAGCAGGAACAATTCTCGGACTTGGCAGTCTATTCTGTGTGCTCAGTGTGGTGCAGAACTGCTATCACTGGCGAGTGGAAAAAAGTCGGGCAGACGCCGGTCTTCCCGTCTATGACAGGTAAAAACGGGTTCTTTATTAATATCCTACCCAAGATGATGCCACATGACAGTGCAACAATTTAGAGGGTGGTAAGACTGGGTTTCGACTCAACGCATTAGATGTTCACAAACTCCTAAAAAGTTACAATTTACGTCATGCTAGTTACGGGGCAGTGGGTATTTTATTACACACCCTACAGTGGGTATTCTATTACACACCCTACAGTGGGTATTTTATTACACACCCTACAGTGGGTATTCTATTACACACCCTACAGTGGGTATTTTATTACACACCCTACAGTGGGTATTTTATTACACACCCTACAGTGGGTATTTTATTGCCCACCCTACAGTAGGTATTTTATTGCCCACCCTACAGTAGGTATTTTATTACACACCCTACAGTGGGTATTTTATTACACACCCTACAGTAGGTATTTTATTGCCCACCCTACAGTGGGTATTTTATTACACACCCTACAGTGGGTATTTTATTGCCCACCCTACAGTAGGTATTTTAATACTCACCCTACAGTGGGTATTTTATTACACACCCTACAGTGGGTATTTTATTACACACCCTACAGTGGGTATTCTATTACACACCCTACAGTAGGTATTTTATTACACACCCTACAGTGGGTATTTTATTACACACCCTACAGTGGGTATTTTATTACACACCCTACAGTGGGTATTTTATTGCCCACCCTACAGTAGGTATTTTATTACACACCCTACAGTAGGTATTCTATTACACACCCTACAGTAGGTATTTTATTACACATCCTACAGTGAGTATTTTATTACACACCCTACAGTTGTATATTTTATTACACACCCTACAGTTGGTATTTTATTACACACTATACTCCCCCCTTTTCCCGTAGAAAACGAGGGCCTTGGAACCCACACACGGAATTACACTACTTTGACTCCCAGGTCGAATCAGCCTTAAATAGGTACCAAGCACGAGTTCTGGAAGTAAAGGTGGCCAGTGTGATGTTGACCACATCACGAACCGAATACCGATAGGCCTATAAAATATGTCTAGCTCTATATGTCTGATACGCCCAAAGGCATGGAAAATGATCCTTTACTTACCTACCGTAAGAGTAGACAATCATGACTCGCATTCTTATACGACCACTACTGTTCTTGTCAACACCTTTAGCGTACGGATGGTCATGCTGCAGTCTAGACAGGCCAGTTGCCTTCCCCTTTCTATTGTCTCACCGTGTTTGCTAATAGTCAATACATTTTGATGTTTATTTCTTCCCATAACGTGTCCAAGCATCTTTACTGCCTGGGTGTAATTTCTCTAATACACCAACGGGTTCCTTCTGTTTTCAGAGATGTCTTATCTGCTGCTCTCCTGCTTGTGGTATGCCATGTCATTTGATATTTCTTCGGTTCCCTTTAAACTGTCCTTCTTGGTCGTCTCCTCTTTCTATCTGCCGTCCATCGGAAAGCTATCCTTGCTCTGGATGAAAGTGGTCTTCATCACTCGTGATGGACGAACAACAACAACACAACATTCCTGCTAAAATATCAATAGCAAGAAGACACTGGGAACCTCTGTTGCAGGATCACTACCCTATCTATCCTGGTCAGAGGTTAGGAATCTTCACTGAAAGACAAGCTGTGAAGGAACGACAGCGATCTATGTACGCCGTCCTGTTTGTGACCCAGACATGACCGTAGCTGATGTCGAACAAAGAAAAAGAAACCAATCATCATCATAAACCACTTCTGCTGTTGAGCAGAATAAATTGCGATCCAGTGCACACTGGCTGCCACTGGCTATTGTCATGTCGTGAAGGCGTAGAGTGTCTTTAATGTTGTCGATCCCTTTTACGCAGCTGTCCTCTTGTTCCTGTAGCTGATCTTCTGAGATGTAGCGCTTGTGATAGTATTTAAACTTACTGCATTTTAACGAGATGGCCAATCCACTTGATCTGCTGTTTCTCGATAAATCTAGTACAAAGTGTCGTTCCCACAATTTGCCTGATAGTTTCATTATTCACTCGATCTTGAATGGTTAGTTTGGTTACTTTTCTTAGGCTTCTCATCTCAAAGGTGAGTGATTTTACGTATATGAGCTTTAGATAGTGTCCATGTTTGGCGCTGGTAGCTTAATATTGGAATGAATATGCTGTTTATGGTCTGTCTCTTTGCACTTAGTTATGTTTGGATGTCTTAATAACGGTGACAAGAAACTAATTAGCACTGGATAAGTGTTTCGATTATTACGCTCGCTGCCTTTACTACTTTCTATTAATTGTCATGGTTCCCATTTTAGGCTTTAAAGATTTAGAAACCCAGACACGTGTTTTTGACATGCTGGAGACCCGGGTTCGAATCCACAGTAAGGTTTGGGGATTCTTTACTGTTAGGGACAAAAAATAAAATTCTAACCTTATTTCGTGGCGTCAACACTAGCCATGTTGCCTTCAGTCCTCGGGCCCAACAGAGCTCCCCCGCGAAAGTAGTAAATACAGGAGTAATGGCCGTTTTTAACTGGAAGAACGTACCGTACGTTTCTTTATTATGCATTCCCTTTTACAGACAGTCGTTTCTTTTAACCCGTTGTCTTTGACTTATTAATTTAACTACGTCTTACTCGTAGTATCTCTGTTGCACTCAGTCAAACCAAAGTTTGTACAGATAACCAGTCGACATCACTGCCACGACTAACATATTTTCTGTTCAATAATCCATTCAGCCAGTTTCAGCTATCCAGGCAACATGGTCAACCGATGCAGCCCAAAGAAACATCCAGAACTCTGCACGTTGGTATGACCCACCATACAGAACAAGCAAAGACTCATTGGGTAGCTTATATTTCACGGAAGATGATCCTGGCATTGAAATGTTCTAGTTTGGACCATGAAACCTCATTTTCAGCATAAATGTTGTAGTTTATTCCATAAATAAGAATCTGAAAGCCTGTGTCGTAGATTCTCTCAATACGATGCAAGTATTCGAAATCCACCCCCCCCCCCTCCCCCACCCACCCACTCCCTTTTTTCAGTTAGAAAATTTACATCATGACCTCATAAATGTTTGCACAGGCGCGAACCCAGCCAATAGCATTATCTATGCGTCTTGTAAGCACTTCACTATTAAGAAATAGGAAAATTGACATTTACTGGAAATTGGCCCCAACCGGGTGTTCATTTTGCGGTCCCTCTGGGTGACAGGGCAAAGACGTTTGCTATAGGAGAATTAGCATAAAAGGTATTCCTGGTATTTCATGTTGATTCTCAAATCAGTCATCAGAGTTCTGGAGATTTATTATGAAATATGTCAGACAGTAAATAGTGCAATATATTTTTAGTGATCTCATTTAAATTTAAATGCACACTTTATTTAACATAGTGGAATCTTACTGTTGTCACTCTTGTGGCTAAATCACTCCTGTAGCATGGGCTATACTTTAGATGCTGCCTACTGTTGGCTATAAAAGTTGGGACACGAATGTGACGAGGTAGTTCGCATCTGTGATTAAGGTCCCATTTTCACAAAGTAGTGCTGTATGCAAGACGAAAATCTGACAGATTGTTTTCTTTAACTGTATTACAGATCTGTAAATTTTAATGTTTCAACTATTTCCTTACCAAACAACATACCTTGTACGACCGGATATTACTTTTGTGCAGCAATCTTATTGTTATTTATTACGTTTACACATATTACTTTTAATGAGGACATACAATATCACTCTGTCAACATACATGTTTCCTACAACGAGTGTGTATTCAATCCATGTGGAAGAATAACTATGATTTTGTTTCTGTTATTTTTGGGCATTATTTATAACTTTTTGGGACTAAAAGAGTTAAATGACCATTTTGTTGTCGCAAAATGAATTGTGAAGTGGTTTTATTTCTACACACATAGTTGGCGACTTTAAGTGTGTGTAGGTCTCCATTGTCTTTTGAGTCTGCCTTGTGGGCTACAACCATTCAACTTCCTAGTGTCCATAGTTTGTGTGTGCCTCACTGTCGTCTGACATTCATTCAACTGCCCTAGCCATTTCAGTATATTGGTCCTCATGATGCCAGGGATCAATGGTGATTAAAATGAACATCGCTGTTGCTTCTTACTCCTCATTCCTCCCTGTCTGCATCTTCAATGGGTCCAAAAATTGATCATAAGACTTTTCCAAGTTTCAGAGCCATATTTAAAAAAAAAATGGTCTGTCTTATCATCATTTTATCAATTTTAATCTTGGTGTTAGGAGACAGACTTTGATTTTAGCAGATGTTGTAGGGCATAGCATTCTTTATTTCCAGATTGCATTCTAGATTGTATTTCTTCTATTACTGGAACAATTTAAGTTTGCACAAAATTAATTATGTTTCCATTTGTTTGATTTTCAAATAATTGATTTGTTTGTGGTCGGAGTTACTATCCTTTCCTTGTTTTGTTATTACCATGTATTCTGTTTTCTCTTGATTGGTAATTAGTTGTTTGTAACATACAAAAACGTTCCTACACTTCCTAACTAACTTATATGGACATATTCCAACAGTTGGTCCAAGTCAACAACTCTGTACGTGAACTTACGGAAAGTTCTTTTCTTCTTCTTTTTAGTCAAGTCCTCTGCTGTTTCCGCCTGTGGAACAGAGAAGGTTGAAATTAGATGGCTGAATAGATAGGATAGGTTCGGACCTCTTTCTGAGGCTACAAAAAAAAACTGTATAATGAGGACAAGTTTACATAAGATCATAAAGATAGAGCCGACTAATTGGGGACTTCCTAAAACGTCCAAGTGCATCTGTCTGAAAGGCATGGAACTAACAGTCTGCATACAAATAAACAAGAGCAGTTAAACTATAGACACACAAAACACTATGTTTGGATCTGGGTTGACATTAAGAATTGCTTGGCAAAAACTCAAGACCAATAGTTACACCTAACAGGGCCTCAGTCACTTGTAAGATGCAGGAATTCCGGCGACTTAAATTGCGGACTTCTGGCGACTACAGCCACGCTCGGAGCGGGGCTAAACTAGATGGCTAGGACTCACAGGCAGCAGCTACCGCATCTCCTGCAGCTTGCTTCATTTTATTTGCTTATGAGTCCCAGCCATCTAGTTCAGCCCCACGCCGCGGCGCAGGAGAAACTCTCTGCGATGACGGTAGTCACCAGAAGTTCGCAATTTTCATGTGACTGAGGCCCTGTTAGGGTATATTTTCGGCCTCGATAATTTAGGACAATTTTTCGGAGGATAGCCGCCACAGCACACCAAATAAAAATTACCTTGGATGCAAGCGAAGCAAGTAGGATTTCTGCTTGGGAATAATCATAATAATGATTGGGGATCCTTCTGGCTTCCGAACACCACAATTTCACTTCAATTGTTTTATTTTTTATTTACTTTTAATTTATTAAATTACAATCAACAGTATATTATTTATTGTATGTACCCAGGGTGCGCTTAAAAACTAGTCTTGTTATTTGTATTACCCACATACTTGGAGGTATGTTCTCTTATTGCTACTGACTTATGTTAAAAAAATAATGACTAAATTACATAGTTATTGTTTGTGATTTTGCCTTGGAGCTGAATGACAACACAAACTATGTAAAAACAAGAATCCCTAATTTATCACACAAAGTTTAAAAAAAAAAATCATCATATAAATATCAGTTAAACTGGGCTTGATATTTGTTAATTTACCAAAAGATTACACTGATATTTATATTTACCATTTTTTAGTTATGCCCTTTCAGGTTATAATTCGACGGAGAGAAAGTAACTTAACGGAATTTGCATAAAATTTAAACAGCTCCGCCATACATGAAACAAATAAGTCAGGATAAGATGATTCTTCATAAATAAATAATTTTTTTTTTTTTTTTTTTTTTTTTACATTTCTTTTCTTGATCACATGCTGTGTTTGAATCGGATATTGCAAATACAAATCTCCAGGCCTCACTCTCATCTGTTGTAATTAAGATTTTGCCTCTCCTCCGAACAGCGTCATAATATTATGGCGGCCATAAAAGATCCAAAAATATCCGAACGGGGCTCAGTTGTATTGAAAATATGCCGGCTCCGTCTAACAGGGTCTCAGCGATATGTTACTTGCGGACCAATTCTGTGACTGTGCCTCACCGCCGACCGTATTGCCCGCGCCGCGGATGGGGGCTAAACTAGGTGACTGGGACTCACGAGCAGCAGCTACCGCATCGGTACAATATTTTTTACGTACCCCTGACGGCCAATTGCGCATCAACAAGCAGCCAAATGCGCATCAACAGACGGAAATATGTCGCACCATAAGACACTAGATGAACACTCAAAAACAGCAGCAGACAGCAGCACACTTGCACCCCTTGAAATAATGGACTGTCAAGTCAGCTGTGGAATTCTCACGGGAATTTCGTGTTTGGGGGACGTTAAAAATTAAGAACCACCGCATCTCCTGCAACTTCCTCCAACTAATTTGCTCGTGAGTCCCAGGCATCTAGTTTAGCCCCCCATCCGCGCTGCGCGTAGCGGCGGGGATACGCTCGGCGGTAAGTTTAATCGCGTTTTGCGCATGCCGATAAGTGTGAGGATACAGGTCGGCAGGTCTGACATCTACCAGTACTACCACTGCTAAATACTCAATCGGACGAACAGTATTGCTTATCTGCGTGGGAGCGCCATATCGCTTTCATCGTCTGTAATGTCTCAAAATTGTCAACAGTCGCTAATATTGTCTGCTGGTATCGTCTGCAGAAACGCTCGAAATTGTCAACGGTCGGTATTTATCGTCTGGTACTACCGTGTGCAATGTTGATATTGTCAAGTAATCCTAGTTTTGCCGCGATTTGTTCCTTGGCAGAAAGTCCGTATTTTAGATATGCCTGAGCCCCGTTCGGAGATTTTCGGATATTATATGGCCGCCATAATATTATGACGCCGTTCGGAGGAGAGCTAAGATTTTTTTTTTTTTTTTTTTTTACGTTATAGTTATTTTGTTGCGCAGCTATTTAATAGAATTAACCTGAGACGCATGCCGGCACTAAGGCAGAAAATGGACAAAGGAATTTCTTCTTCTTCTGCGTTAATCCGAAGATGTAATTGCGTTGCGTCCGTTTACAGCATGGCTGCGATATTTGCACCTTTCGGCCAGCACATCCGACTTCTGCAGGCATTTGTTGACTGGTGTAGCCTTCCCGGTTGGTTTCTGGGGACATGGCAGTCTCATTGTTGTGTGGTCATCTTTATTTCCCAGGTCACAGGTGGTGCCCCAATCGGGCTCTTTCAGAGAGGTCACATAATGTTGATCAGCCCTCAAGAGAAGGCAGGGCAGAACATGAGCATTCCCCGCCATCCAAGGAGGCTTCCACAAATGCAGAGCTAATACATGGTGCTCTGGTACTGGGCTCACCCAAGGAATCGTCACGTCCTGCTCATGACTGTTTAACCTCACTTCCATGTATTGAACATCTCATACATCATGGGCTATCTCTCTTGTAGCCAACAGTATGCAGCCTGCAGACCTGGGATTTCATTTACCTACACCACAAAATGAGTACTTTGCTTCTTTTGCATCTTAGACTTTTACTGCAGTGGACTTCCCCATCCACTATAGTTTCACGTGGTTTACGAGCTCTGCATCTCTAGAGACTATCAGCTCAGAGAATCCCGGACAGTTTTATTCTTGGACAAAGCAACAATCCGAAACACTAAAGTGGGAAAATGTGCAAATTTTACATGTTCAGCAAGATGCCTACAGCGTTTGTTTTGTTAGTTCTAGAACGAAAGAACAAATGTATAAAAACATTCCGATCGATGCTCCTTCTCCTCCTTCACTATCGTCTTCTATTTCAGCGTGTTAGTCGTTTTCTTATTGTTCATCGTCGCATTATTTTTAACAGCAACCAGGAGGTTTTGAAAGAGGCGAGAGCCCAAAGACAACTTATCACAGACATCAGAAGGAGACAGTCATCTTTTTTCGGGCCATATTATGAGAAGAGGGGAAAAGGAATATGCTGTGACCACTGTAAAGATCTGTGGAAGGAGGGATAGGGGAAGACAACGAGAGAAGATTCTTGACAGTCTTGTTGCATGGCATGGAGGTTTGTCCGCACACGAACTGATACAGGCTGCGGGAGATCGCAGATTGTGGATAGGCATGATAGCATGATGTGTAATAAAAGTCAGTGGTGTTATTTTAGGACAAGTACAGAAATTTAAGTATCTGGGCACATGGATAACATCAGATGGAAGATGCATAACTGAAATAAGAAACAGAATTGGATAGGCAAAGACTGCATTTTATAAAATGAAAAACATCTTGTGCAATATATCCTTGTCATTGAGAGTTAGAAAAAGAATTCTTGCTTGCTACATACATCCAGTTTTAACTTATGGATGTGAATCCTGGACAATCGGTAGGCAGGCCAAACAATTTTTAGAGGCCTCAGAGATGTGGTTTTACAGAAGAATGCTTAGAATACCTTGGACAGCCAAAAAGAGCAACCAAGAGGTTTTGAAAGAGGCGGGAGCCCGAAGACAACTTATCACATACATCAGAATGAGACATTTTTCGGCCGTTATGAGAAGAGGAAAAATAGAACATGTTGTGACCACTGGAAAGATCTGTGGAAAAAGGGATAGAGGAAGACAACGAGAGAAGATGCTTGACAGTCTTGTTGCATGGCAAGGAGGTGTGTCGGCACACGAACTAATACATGCTGCAGGAGATCGCAGATTATGGAGAGGCATGATCGCCCACGCCAGTCGGCAAGGCACCTGATAATGACGATGATGATGATAGCGCACGCCAGTCGGCAAAGCACCTGATTATTATTATTATTATTATCATCATCATTATCCTTTAGCTCCTTGTCCTCCTCCTGCTTCTTCTTGCTATTCCTTCTCCTCTTTTCCTTCTTTGTGTGTGTGTGTGCAGCTGCTATTTATTTCCTTCTTTCTCATCGTGATTATTACGATCATCGTCTTTTCTTTTTCTGCTGCATCATCCCAGTAAATATCATCACTAATCACTAACAGAACTTTATCATTATCTTCGCATTCCTATTCTGATTTAATCTCTGGATGTAACTACAAGATTTCGACCCACTCACGTCAAGCCTTTTTCTGAATACTTTACAATTGGATTCATTTTGCAGCTAAAGTTTTTTATGGGACAAGATAGCCTGCATCAAAAACAAACCTCTTTAATCTCCTCTTACGACTATTATTAGTAGTAGTAGTACTTTTACCCCACCAGGACATCACACAAGCGATAAACACCCGATGACACAAAGTGCCACCATGTGGATGAGGATCACCCGTGATGAGGTCCTGGAAACGGCGTTCAGCCATTAGACCATATTTATGGTCGGGCTATAATGCGGCCCCTGGCAAGAGCCAGGGTGGAGCTTCAGAATAACGAAAAATTGCATCTCACAAAGAGATGACTGGGTTATACTACGAATAATATTGCAAATAACTAATAGTAGTTGAATTAGTAATAATTGCAGCAACAGTATGTGTAGTAGCAGCAGCAACAGTAACTGACTAACAGACTATTTGTGTGAGTGCGTGCGTACTTATCCATCCATCTGTTTATGAAAAACAATTCTTAAAATATTCTTCTTCTTCTTTCGTTCGCTTGAAATAGAATATCTATATCTGCAATGTTGTCTCTAGTATGAACTTCACTGTCTTTTGTAATTCACTCAGCAACCCGTAAAGTTTGGCTTGCACCGGTGTTTCTCTTGGCCAGCTGTTTTGCCTTGATATGTTGTATCCGGGACAGTCTTTAAGGACGTGATCTGTTGTCTCATGTGTTAATCGACATGTACACGTGGCTGTTTCACCAGTCTTAAATTTTGTGGACATATGGCTGCTAATTCGATTGTGCCCTTTTCTAAGGCGTAGAATAATGACTTGATCTAGTCGGTTCATTATATGGTAATCGTCTTTAGTCGGTTTTAGTGGCTTTCTGATTGATTTGATTATTCACGTCTTCTATTGATAAGACACTGGTAAGTCAGGTTGTTCTTCATTTTCACCTTCCTTTACTAGTTTATCTGCTCTTTCATTTCCGGGAACTAAACAATAGGAGAGTATCCACTGCATAGTTACCTTAAACTGGTAACCTAGTTTGGAGAGTAGTTTTCTTATACCTGGTAAGAGCTAAGATCAGGAATGAGACCATGAGAGAAAAAGTCGGCACAGAACCAATTCTAAATTGCATACAAAGACAGCGAGTGAAATTGTTTGCCCACTTCGAGAGAATGCCTTATGACACCACACCATACAAAGCATACATGGAAAGAGAAGAAGGACGTAGAGCACGAGGTAGACCAAGAACAAAATGGAAAGATAACATCAGAGAAACTCTACAACAGCACGATGTCCCTATGGTCGAGGCGGCCAGAAGAGCTAGAAACAGAACCTTATATCTCCCTTGACACCCACAGCGGTAAAAGAGGAGGTGAAGAAGAAGAAGAAGAATGTCTGAAGCACCGCTTGTGAAATATGACATATATTTAGCAGTTTTTCTGCTGTTATTTTGATGGCTTGAACTTCTGCATCTTAGCTGTGGCGGTGCTTTTCTGTTAGTATTTTGGCTGTAAATCTGGGGTCATTTAGATGCTCAGTGTACACTCCTGCTCCTCTAGTTCTGCATGCGATCGACCACATTCAGCCTAATGCGAGCAGTATTGACTTTAATTGTTGTCTGGTTTCTTTGTTTCTATTATGTTAGCTAAGAAATAATAATTGTACCAAAAGAAATGGCTCGGACCGGAGGTACAAACACCCAGTGACACAAAGAGATAACACGCAGTGAGGATCGCCCGGAGACAGGTCCCAGAAACCCCGATCAGCCCACAGGTTCGGTTATATTAGGCCCTCCGATAACGGCTGGGATGGGGCTTTAAAACAACAACAAAATTTCGTCCAACATGGGATGATGTTAGCTAATTTCTTTGCGAAGGGACATAACCTAATAATTTATAGACATGTAGTTTTGCGAGAGTAGGAAATTTGATTTTCAAATTTACATATTAATCAGCAATGTATTTAATTCTCAATGATAAGCATACTTATTTCGGCATGAATTATTCAAATATGACACGCAATATAAAAGCTGATAGATGCCTACCTGCTGTGTATTGACGAAATATTAAGTATTTTACGCCTAGAACCCTGCAAATGGAAAGCTGTAACCGTAGTCAAACTTTCGCAAAAAGTTATCCAATTTCGTCATTTTTAGGACGAAATTTTTTGTCATTTGAAGCCCTACTCTGGCTTTTGCCAGGGGCCGCAATATAGGCAGGCCATATATATATGGCCAAATGTCTGAACGCGGTTTCTGGGACCTCTCCACGGCGATCCTCATCCACATGGTGGCACATTGTGTCATCGGGTGTTGATCGCTTGTGTGATGTCCTGGTGGGGTAGAAATTCAGTTCAGTTCAAACTTTTGCAACTCTTGTACCTTGGAAAGTTTCCCTAGAAGGGGAAGTAGCTACCTCGAGCGAAACCCTAAAGATTCAGAATAAGTTAATGAGTGCGGATGTCCAAGAAAATTCACACACGGTACATGTAAATATAAACTGTTCCTTTGCTGGTTACGGGGCGAAAGAAGCTGAGTTTACATGACACATGGATGTCAGAACAAGTAGTCCTTTGCACAAGATTATAATTATGAATTCTTTACGATCTAACACTGCCATTAATTAACAAATCATCCTAATATTATTCTTGAAATTACATCTTTATATACTTTCCGTCCTTTTAAGGATGACATTTTTCGTTTTTTGAAAATATCTCTAAATGATGATAGTGCCCTACGGCAGGAACAATTTAGCCTTTTTTTTTTACTTCTATGAATGACCAACTCGACACCCCTTACATGTGTGCCTCTACTTCTTTCCTGTTATCTGTGAGTACCAATAATTGTTGGCACTTTTCTATTCTTCCAGACTATAAGAAGGCATAGGCATCACAGCCAATGGCGACGATAAGTGTGAGTAGAAGACCTGCTCTGGTTAATATAAATTATGTCACTGTTAGAGCATGATGCTCAGCTCATAAACCTATTTGCAATAATTTTCTTCTTTATCCCTAATCTCTTCCTGACCTTCCCCCTCCATGCAACATGGTCCACAGCATATTGTTCTCATCATCATCATGTGCCCTGCCAACTGGTGTAGGCGCTCATGCGTCTCCACAGATCACGATCCCTGGCTGCCTGGAACAGCTTTCTTGATGATATCCCTCTATGCCATTGTTTCAGGCCATCCAGCATTATCTCTTTTGGTCTGCCTCTGCCCCTTTTTCTACTGATCTTTCCAGTTGTCATGATGTTCTCCAGTGTCTCTCCTCATATTGTGTGGCCAATGAACAGTGTTTGTGTCTTATTGTGGTATATAGAGATCTACTTTCATTAGCTTCTTTCAAGCAATCGTTGTTAGTTACTCTAGCCGTCCAAGGTATTAGTAACATTCGTCTTAGAAACCACATCTCTGTTGCTTCCAAATTCTTCTTAATTTGTTCAGTGACATTCCAAGATTCACTGCCTTACAGCAGAACAGGTTCTATGTAACACTTTAGCACCCTCTTTCTGACATTAATTTTCTGAAATGCAGCTTTTGCTTGACCTATTCTGCTTTTAATCTGTCACACATTTTCCATCTGATATGATTGTACCCAGATATTTAAATTTATTGACTTGGTTAAGTCTTTTCCCTTCAATTGAGATATCACAACGTGGAATTATCTTCTTCTTTGATATAACTATTACTTCCATTTTCTTAATATTCAACGAAAGTCCTTTCTTAGCACTCTCCATCCCCACAATATCCAGCCGTTGTTGTAAATCATTTGCATTTTTAGCTACCAAAACTAATCGTCTGCATAACGCAAATTGTTTATATTGTATCCTCCAACTCTTACTCCTGCATTCTCTTTAATTTCCCTCAAAATTATTTCACAATACAGAGAGAAAAGGTCTGGGGATAAGACACACCCCTGTTCTCATTTTAAAAAAATCAAAACTTAGTTGCATGTTCTTTGCAGGTCATTACAGAACCAACCCCAGTATTTTTTGGTGGCTGTTGTGGTGTTTCCAGGCAATTTGCATTCAGCAGTTTGCCATTGCTTCTCAATGGTCAGCTCTTGATACCACTGTTGAAACCAATGCAAGGCAGACTGCTGCCAAATCGCTTGCAGCTGGGATGGAACTCAGCATTGCAAAGTGTGTTCTTTTTTTTTTAACATAGTAGAGGCGGTCAATCAAGTGTGCCAGTCATGACCACTTGTTCAACATGCTGTTTCTATGATACCAGCGGCTTCCCAGCCATGACACCTTCCTTTCTCACACACAAATGAAACAAATAACTACCGTTTAAAGAATATCCATGCTGAAATTTGGAATGATAGAAAACCTAAAACTTTATTTGGTATCAACAACGCTAATAATAAAACAACAAAGAGCTCAACCAACTGCTCCCAAACACAAATGTCACAAATTCTCAGATCATCCGAAAAGCTGAAATAATGTTGTTATACAGACTACAGGCAGGTACTACATGTTTTCAATTTTAAAAGAGGAAGAACTAAAAGTTATCCACTCTGGTTATATTAAAACATTTGGCTGCAATGTGTGTCTGCTGAACAACTGACGCTTTCAGTTTTCTGGGATTCTCGAGGGCCAGTACTGGAACACTGCAGTAAAACCTTGTTAACAAGAATTCCAAGCAAACATCAAGAGTTCATGTTGAAAAATGTTTGTTTACCAGGGATTCATTGATGTATTATGGAAAAGTGGTATCTCCCTACTGACCAAGCTAAAGGACTACAAAGCTGCAATTCTTCAGGACCGTTCTATGCTTGCAAAACGTGGACTGTGTATCAGCGCCATGCTAAAAAGTTGAATCAATTTCATATAACTTGTCTCAGAAATCAAATGGCATGATAAGATCCCAAATATTGTGGTTGTTGATAGGGCAAACCTGCCTAGCATCCACACGACACTGAAGAATTATCAGCTGCGTTTGGCTGGTCACCTAGCTCACATGCCAGACTATCGCCTCCCAAATATTTTATGGGGAGTTCCAGCAAAGGAAGGTCCAGGGAGGACAGAAAAAGCGCTATAAAGACACTCTCAAAACTGCTTTCAATTCTTTTGCATCAACACAGCGACGTGGGAGGCTGCTGAACTAGATTGTTCTGGATGGCGTATATCCCTCAGGCATGCTGCACCAGCCTGACAGGGAGCGGAGGCTGCACAGGCAGAGAAACGGAGGTAGACACGAAAGAACCGTATCGCTAATCCAGCACTTACTGTGGCTTCCACATGTTGTCCGCACTACTCAAGAACTTTCCGGGCTCATATTGGACTAATCGGCCATCTTCGTACTCATAATCACTGATTATGACTACTTTGGATTAAAAGTGGTCTTCATCACTTGTGATGGGTGAACAACATGGAAAATATATCCCTGCTGGAACCAACATTTTTTCAGGTTTACAGTGTTCCATATAAAGCACGTTTAGGTTAATGAAGTTTTATTGCATCAGGAAAAAACAGCTTAATAGTTATTGTTACAATGAGATGCTCACTAAACAGCTGAAGACTAAACTTCAGATGAAATGCAAAGGACTGCTATAAAAAGGTATTGTGATCTTGCATGACAGGATATGTCTGTATGCCTCTGGTTGCACCACTGACTTTCTGCAAAAGTCTCTTTCTGAAGTATTAAAACATCCTTCCTATTCATCTGATCTTGTCCATTCACTTTAACATGGGGGAAGGGGGGCGTTAAAGCGGAGGTCTTTGTTGGTTTCAACTGTTGCACGGGAAGTGTAGGGTCGAGAACTGTTGTGATGCAAAAAGGCACCTTTACTCAGAAGTCAACATCGTCTGGATTTGACTGCAGGTCGAAGATGAATCTTGAGAAGATTGGTGTATATGTCACTGGTGACTTTTTCCCTTTTGGCACGTAGAGCTCTAAAATGCCAAAGAAATCAGCATAACCTTCCCTGCAGCTGACTGCATGTGAGACTTCTATGTTTCACGGGGGGATTGGTACCATTCCTTGCTCGCCATCTTCATTTCCAGCTCATTTTAATGAACTGTAGGTTTAAACTCCAGTAACAATTCTTGATAAAAACCATCACCTTATGCTTCAGGGCCTTGCAAAGGTTCTTGACAAACATCAGTATTGTTTTAATTCTGGAGTAAGCTGCTGTGGCACCCACTCTGCAGTACTGCAGCGCATCATGGATGATGTGGTGTGTTCAGCCTTGACTGATGTCGAAATGTACGGCAATGTCACTAAAAGTCACTCTATGGTTTTCCTTACGACTTCTACATCTGCACTTGACTCTGTGGTCACTACTCAGAAGTGTGCCTAACCTGGTCATAAACAGTCTACCACAGAAGTCACGCCAATCTGAAACTTGGTACTCAACTCGTATACATGCTAGACTGACACTCATGCATCACCGTATTGGACTTCATTCTCTGATGAATTTCTAAAGGTTTCACACCTCCTCTGATAAACATTCAAACAAAAACAGATAACAGAATGCTGCTCATTTCACTTGAAGCCCCCTTGTAAAGCAAAGTGGACAAATTCTCCCTAGTTCACAGCTGGAAGCAACTTGGAATCACAGGATGGTAGATAAATGCCTGCTTTAGATTTATAAACAAATGGCTAATGATGTGCTGCTGCTCTCTCCCTTGCTATTGCATTCTCTACAACAGTCTTCAGTAAAGTATTGCTAGAAGGGACCTCAACCTGCAAAATAATAAAATATTCCATCATATAAGATATCTGTTTTCTAATGGAACAGTTGACTAAACTATTCCCAACACATGAAGTAAAGTTTTTTTTTTTCTAAAAGGATCATTTCTACGTCTCTGGTATATTGAGCATATGGTGCTAGACAAAAATTTTATAGACCAATTAGCACTCAATGGGTAATGAACATGCTGGTCACCTTTACTTTCCAGACCATATCCTGTCACTCACTCAGGTTAGCCTCACAGTCAACGGCTGTTTTGCTTCAAGTTGGCTATTAAAAAATTTTTTTTAAAAAGGCAATGGAAAACTATTGAATATAAAATCTGCCTAGTTATACCATCATCATGTACCCTGCTAGGCGGTTTAAGAACCCGTGTCTCTGACACAGATCTAGGTCCTTGGTATTTTGAATCACATCTAGCGATGATACTCCTTCATGCCATCAAGCATTTCTTCTCTTGGTCTGCCTTTTCTATCACTGACCTTTCCAGTCATCCCGATGTTCTTCAATGCCTCTCTTCTCATCACATGACCAAAGAACACCGACTGATATAGTTTTCTAATTTCATAAGCCATTTCCTGGTAGTCACTGTTAGTCTCTCTGGCTGTCCACAGTATTCGCAACATGCATCTCAGAAACTACATCTCCACTGCCTCAAAGTTCCTCTGAATCTGTTCATTCTCATTCCAAGATTCATGGCCATACAGCAGCACTGGCAAAACCCTGCATTTGAAAAAAAAAAAAATGACATTGGCTCCAAGGTTAGGTTGACCTCACCTTGATTGGGTACCAGGTGCAGCGCTGGGAAGTAAAGGCAGCCAGCGTGATGCTGACTACATTACCCACCCAGTGCCGACTGGTCTAAAAGATATAGGTCTAACCCTGTATGAAGGCGTAGAAAACGTTGGGGTTTTTTTATGAGAGAGACTTGTATAAAACTATTTACACCACACACAATATATGTTGTATTTGCTTTGTGACATCTTGTAACTCTTTAAAGATAGTTAAAAGATAGATAATCTGACATGAAAACAAAATTTAGCCAAACTATTTTACTAGTACTGGAAAAGCATAGGGAAATCAATATGTACAACTTTTCATAATGAAAACAGAATACCAACATAGAACAAACACAACCATAAATGACGACATGTACAAACAAAAATGAACAGATGAGGGGGAAAAAATGCCAAATTATGATTTTATCATGTGATATACAATGTTCTTCTTCCCCTTTAGGTGCAGGACGTGTGGGTGGCACTAGTAGTCGTGTCTATCCACAAGCTTCTGTCTCGTGTACTTTCAATCAACTCTAATACAGACGATCCTCCATGCCATGATGTCAAACTGTCCAGCATCTTTTCTTTCAGTCTCCCTCTGCCTCTCCTCCCCTCCAACTTTCCCGATGTACTCTAGTTTTCCCCTTCTCATCATACGACCAAGAAATGTAGACTGTATCTTTCTGATGTAGACAATCAGTTCTCTTCCTGAGTCAGTTTCTTTCAAGACATCTTCATTACTTTTTTTTTTAATCTTTGCAGTGTATTCTCATTATTCGCCTAAAAAAAAGCCACATCTCTGCAGCTTCCAAATAATTTTACACCAACCTACTAACTATCAATGATTCTCTTCCTCATATCAAGATAGGATTCAGATAGCTTTTAAGAATTCTCTTTCTCATCTCAGTTGAGAAGATTGCATAAAATATTCTTTGTTTTGTAAAATGCTACCTTTGCTCAAGCTACTCTACATTTAACTTCTCTAACACATCTTCCATCTGATGTTATTAGGGTACCCAAGTACTTAAACATATCACCTCGCTTGAGGTTTGTCCCATTAACTTTGATGTTGCATTTTGGAGTGTCAATTTTCTTTGTAATTACTATTACTTCTGTTTTTCTGCTGTGTAAACTTAGATTCTTGTTTTCACTTTCTGTTACAACTATATCCACCATCTCCTGCAGTTGTGTTTTATTTTCAGCGATCAAAACTATATCGCAGGTTGTTAACAATATGCCCACCAACTGATATTCCTGACATACCATACATGGATCTAAGTATTATTTCACTGTTAGGTTAGTTGTGTATCCTTTACAGGAAGTTGCAGAACCAACCCCAACAGCCCCTGGCTGTTGTGTGGTTTTTCTAGGCAAATTTACATCCAGTAGTTTGTCATTGCTTTCTTGACGGTCGTCTTTATTGATATCACTGTCGAAACCAACACAAGGTGCATGGCCTGCAGCTGGGATCGATCCCGGCACCCCGGCATTACAAAGCGTTCGCATCGACTTAGCCACAGAGCTGACTTTTTTCACTGTAAAAACTGAAAAAAAACGGGTGAGAGTACAACTTTAATATATATTTCATAAACTTTTTTTTACACTCGACAGACCTGAAGTGGTCTTTCAAATATGCAGGAATTGTTCATTTCAATAACAGCCTGAATGACATCATACACTGTAGTCAGGTACAGAAATGCCTTGGTACTGTGGAAGAGATAAACATTACAAAGGCTGCATGAGTATTTTTTATATAACTTTGTTGGCTTTTATTTTGGTTTTAATTTCCACCTTCAAAGAGTGCACTCTGACAGGCTCACAGCCATATTTGTTGTCTGCATTCACCGGCTGTGAACTTCAGCGGAAAGTTGTGTCTGTCTGCTTCTGGACTTTAGTCTTATTCCAGAACTGGAGTCTTATGTGCACATCTATTTTACAGATCTGGCATATTCATACTGTTGATTTCTCCAGACTTTGAAGGATTAGAAGGAAACACCCCTAATTAGTCTTCTTTAATGACATAATTGCTGGGGGAGGGGGAGATGGGTGGGGTGACTTATAATTGAGTGCTAATCAGTCTATACAAATATGGAGCCACTTGAATATGCTTAAAATCCTTTAACTCCGATAAACATAAGTCCTGATGCTTCCAGTTTGTGCCATGGTTTCATAAATGTCAATTTCCAGGCTTGCTATAGAGGCCTGTTTATGAGTAGCTAATAGCATAGCTTCAGTTTTTTTCTAGGCGACTATTTAAAATGACTGGTACTGAGCATATCTCTAAAAAAAAAATACATTAAGGTGAGGTTTCCTTGTAGAAAATTGCATTATTTAGAATAAAAACATCAGATTTTTCTGTTAAAAGTGATAACATTTTTGTAAAGCTCAGAGAGATGTAATCCAGTAATTCTCTGCCCCTATTATATTTGATTACACCCATTATTTTGCATGCAATCAAACACTGTTTTTTTTTTGGGCCACAAATAGAATTATGCTTCTTTTTGTGACCTGTGTAAAATGTTTGTTTGTAGGAATATCTTTTTCGGAAAAAAATAAAATTAAAAAAAATACTGAGCTTTGGCAAGTCACTGGGCCGAAAATAACACTCCTTAATGTGTGGGAAAAGCGCATTTCAATTGTGTGTGTAAACAAATGAACTGTAGCAATTCAATCAGCGAAAAAAGTTGGAAAAACCCAGACAGACATATTTTAACCTTTAAAGAAAAAGAAACAAGTCATGAAAAATTGTAAATAAGGCAACATGACGGGTGGAAACTGTTGAATAATGTGGGTAGAAATGAAACACAGCTATTCAAGAAGATGAAAAGTTGTAAATAAGGCAACCTGACTGGTGGAAACATGAATAATGTAGGTAGGAATGAAACACAGCTATTCAAGAAGATGAAAAGTTGTAAATAAGGCAACCTGACTGGTGGAAACATGAATAATGTAGGTAGGAATGAAACACAGCTATTCAAGAAGATGAAAAGTTGCAACTAAGGCAACCTGTCTGGTGGAAAATTTAAAAATGTAGGTAGGAATGAACACAGCTATTCAAGAAGTGTACAAAATTTACATTACAAAAATAAATACATACAAAATAAAAGAAAGGAAGAGCCATGAGAGGGTGTTGTAGATTAAACATTCTAGTGAAAGAAAAATAGAGAAGAATCAAACCACTTACCATCCTGGCCCATTGCCATTATTCACCATGCAGACGTCAAGAATGTGATACTTATCAAAGGCACTTCGCAGGACACTCTGATAATGAAAAACATTAAACATGGAAAAGAAAAATGAAAACATTAACATATGCTGCAGGCAACCAAAAAAAAATAGATTGCGCAATTTATTGCATGACATATTTCACTGTATCTAGTCAGGTGCATTAATTACTAGAGTTACATCAACATATGATGATGCCCAAAAATTAATCCTTTTCACTTAATTGCACAAACATCAAAGTATGCCAGGCAATAAATTGTGCAATGTGTTGTTTATGCCCACTTTCTTTAAATTTACATTGGAAAAATAAGTTTTGAACTAATGTATAATATGATAAATCACACACTGTTGCCAGAAAAAAAAAAAATTACATTTGAGAAAATGAAAACATTAATATATGAAGTGATAAATCACCCAATGGTGTAAGGAAAAAATATATATCAGAAAAGGGAAAACAATACATGAAGTGATCAATCACCAAATGATGTCGTGGACAAATATTATTTATCAGAAAAGGAAAAATAATATATGAAGTGATAAACCACCTAATGTTGGTACTGTAAAAATAGATACTTGGATCTGTTAGTAACTTCTGCTACTGTCTATGATGAACTGCATTTTTAATGCCGGACTGTTTGTGTTAGCACTTCTGATGGCTACTGTATGCTTTTAATGCATGTGTATGCTAGTGCATTTGCTGAGACAGCTGTCAATCTTTCCACAAGGAACTGTGATAAACATTCTGTGTGCTTTTCGTTGGCAAGGAGCGGAGCAACGATGGGGTGACCCGTTTGCTATGAAGCTGAAACCAAGATTACCAAGATACTTAGAAAGAAAGGCCTGTGTTTATTTCAAGAGTGAGAAAAAACACAGAAGAAGGTTTTACCATTAGCTAGAATTTCCAACTTCTTCTACCCTCTATCCACAACTGGAGCATACGCCCTCAATTAATTAATGCCAAAGCCTCCTGCTTTTATTACCATTATGAGGCTGGTTGGAGCATTGTATTTTACAAATAGGCTGCAATATCAGCTTCTTTTGACCCAACACATTTTCAGCAAATCCGCAATAAGCTGCTTTTATGACACACGCTTGTTAAGGGGTATACAATAAACAAATATCCAGGAACTGATCAGCACCCATAGAAACAAGTAGACAGATAAGAGGACACAATAGACAACGTAAAAATCGAAAGCTATGGTTACAATACCCGGAATCAAACCTGTCACCTCCTAGTGATGAAGTGCCTCGATGCAGAAGTGTACAAATATGCACGGCCACTTTACACCCTTAACAAAGGTCTCACTATTAGCCAGGTATATCATACAGCTTGAATCCACAACTAAGGAATACAGACACAACTCACTTCACCCCACTGAAGTAGCACCACAGGTTACAAAATGTATTTATATTAACCAAGCATAGGTCAAATGCAGTGTGTCTTTCACCACCACCCACTCCTACCCCCTCCCCCATGGAGCCTAGAACTAAAATAGGGAAGATATAATATTCCTTCCCACTGCGCATAGCTCAACCAACATATCTGCCATGTTATCCATTAGTCTAATCTCTTCTGCATGCACTTTTAGTCTGTTTGAACCTAAAGAAATGTACAAGATTAAGGATCCATTGTCTCATACAGTAAAACCTTGTTAACCTGAACTCGCTTAAGAAGAAAACTCAGTTAAAACGTACACAATTGTGGCACCAGCAGAAATGAATTATTATTTGCCCCAGTGTGCAAAAAAAAAAATTTTTGCACACACTCTGGATCTTTTCAATCTCTTGGATTTTGTGTTAATACGGTTTTACTGAATCACTTTTTTTAAAAAACCATAACACTAATAAAACCTTACCACAAGAGTATTACAAGGGAAATTTGCAACATAAATAGAGCAATCCAGCTGAAACCTGTCTTTGTCGGGTCCTAAAGCTGATGCAGACATAAGTGGAGGCATTTCTGTTGATTTCTTTTTCTGCTCCTGAAAACACAAAATGACATTTCAGCTAAAGAACCACCTGAATATTATCACTGACTATATCTCAATCATAAAAACTTTCTCCAACATCTGCTTTCTACTGAGGTAAACTATCAGCTAAATAAAGTAAACCATCACACAAACTTTTCAAACAATTATACTGAAGTGCCTGTTTTAATAATTCTTTTTCACTGAATCTACAAAATCAGTAGAGAAAAAAAATTTTTTTTGGCCTGGAGAGAATGAGGCACATGGGTGTAACCAGAGGGTCTGGCCGGCTCACTACACTCAGAGAAAAGGCAAGACGGACATATACCCAGATTGTGACAGATACCATCAGTATTGGAACTCTGCGCTGGCGGCTGAAGATGAAAAGGGAGCATGCATAGGAATGCCCTGAGTGCTGTGATATCAATTCTTTACTCAACTAAACTCAACTCTTCTTCACTATCACTGGCTGTAAACTCTAGTGGAAAGTTCTGGTTGTCCATCCTCTTTTGGACTTCTTCCTCCAAAAACCTGAGTTTTGTGTGCACATTCATTTTTACAGACCTAACTGATTTGTATGCAGACTGTTGGTTCATCACTTCTCAGGCAGATGTACTCCGACTTTGAGGGAAACATCCCTAGTCAGTCGACTCTTACGACATACTTGTGGGGAGGAGGGGCGGAGCAGTTGGTCTATTCTTTTTTTTTTTCTCCCACAATGGGGACGCCGTAACCCACACTAGAATTCTAATAATTCATTACAACTTTGTGTGTCCCTGGCATGGAGATGTTCACAACTTTATCTCTAGTGTCAGTGTCACATTGTCTGTGTAGAGACATGAATGTTCTTTGCAACAGATTACAATTTCTTTCTGTGAGTTCAGTCCTCACACAGGATGTGTTGTTCCAGCATCTGTACCCATAGAGCTATCCTCTGCCTGATGGCCATTTCCAAAACCTCAAAACGTGCCAAAGATATTCATTGCTGAGAAGCCTTAGAGAGTATTATGAATGGGGTTGGGGTGTGGGGGAAGCTCTCCACACTGAAGACTGGCTGAAGTGCATCAGCTATGGCTCATGAAATATGCAGTGAAGCCCTCATCTATTTCTACTGTGTGATTCTCGTACCACTTGTGATAGCCACAAGAATGATCTATTATTATATGATTGATTGATGACTTTCCAGACAAAAGTGTCATATTGTGCTATGAGGAGACGGGGAACTCACAGCTCATGGCGATGGCGAGTAGAACTAGCAAGACCCACCCACGTTAAGAAAAGTCTTCCACAATTATAACATAGGATTTCAGGACTGTGTCAACATTTGTATTTCGTCTGTTTCTTCTAAGATGTTCAGCTCTCATCCTTCATGCAATAATTTTGCCCTTTATTTTCATTCCCTTCCTGATGTGCCCTCTCCACACGTCACGGTCCATTGCATTTTGTTCTGAGTGCTCCTCAATACCTGTATTATTCATGTCCTGCTTGCACACATCTTTATATCACAGCAGAGGTTGGCTTCAACATCTTTTAAACATCTTTAATGTACCAAAGAGGATGTCCTTTTGAACTCTGCCATCCTCCATGTGTGACACAGCCACCTGAGCCTTCGTAGACTGAACATTGATAAGACTGTTGTAATACCAGCTCTTTCCAACATCTCAGTGTTTGTGATCTTGTCCTGCCACGTAATGCAAGTATTATTCTTAGGTATCACATGTGAAAGCTATTTTGCTGTTTCTCCTAGTGTGAATAAGCTGACCAAGAGTGCTGAGAACACAAGCCTAATAGACAAGAGTTTTTGTTTTCATCATGAGCTTTCTGTTCTCAGAAACTCTTTTTGTTAATCTGCTCGTTGTTGTTGCTGCCTTACCTATCTCGATGTTGATTTCTTGGTCCAGTGAAAGTTATTCACTATGGATAGGTAAAGTTGTCATATCCAGCTCTTCACTACCAGTGTAGACTGCAGGTCTGTCATTAACGCCTTGCACCATAACCTTTGTCTTCTTTGTGCTGATTGTTAGTCCAAATTCACAACATGCATGAGCAATTGCAGACAGTAAACATTATTATAGCTCCTCCTTTGAGTGGGTGGTTATGGTTATATAATCTGTCTGCAAACAGCAGCTCTCGAATAAGTACCTTTCTTATCCTGGTTTTGGCCTTCAGCCTACCAGCATTGTAAAGGCTGCCGTCAGATCAAGAATGGATGTATATACCACCCTCCTTATCTCGAAAGGATTGTTTAAAAAGAAGTAGATTCCAAAGAGGGTAGGAGCAAGTACACATCCCTGCTTCACACTCCATTATATCATACAAGCATTTATAACGTATGAAAGTAAATACAACTTACCATGACTCTGTGAGAGTCTTGTTGAGATTCAAAACTACTCTCCCCTAAAAATGTAAACAATTAGAGAGTTATTTCAAATGTGAATAAAAGACCATCATGTCTACAGTAATAAGTGTACCTTTCTGTAGCTACTCTTTTTGTTCACATACTTTAAGATTTATTTTCATCTTCTGGCCCTGTAAGACCCCTGACCAAGAATTGCCGCTCATTACAAATTCCCGAAAAACTAGCATTGTTCCAGTGGCCTGTGCCCTAAAAACCTAGTTAACAGCACTGGTTCTGTCTATAACTGCAGTGTTTAGGAGGACTGGACATGGTTATATTTACTATTACAATTTTTTTTTTAAAGCATTTGGGGAGGAGGCTGACAGGTAATCTACTGAATTCTCCATTCCGTTCAAATTCCCCTGCGTATATTTGAAAGATAAAAAAATCTGAACATGTGAACATTAATTTATTAGTGACCTATGCAAAACAAATGCTTTTTTCTTTTAAAGAATTGGGGGGGGGGGGGGGGGGGGAGACTCCTCGGATTGAAGGCTTTTGTCTTAAAGGGTTTCCTGGGTAAAGGGCTAGGAATTATCAACTGGGCTTACACCAAATATCCCCCTGGCACCCCTGACTTAGGCATTTCGACCGCTGCCATATTCAAGCAAAAAGACACAAAACCAGTATGTCTATGGTAACCTGTTTCTGAGACGGGTAGTTTAATGTCACTGGTGCTGTTTGCACCTGCGCAGCATTTAGGAGGTCCATACATTATCATATTTACTAAAAATAGCATCAAGTGTTTTTTTGTGTGTGTGATGCTTTTTCTTTTTTAAAGCCATAGTGACATCATGTTATCCCCGTAGCCTCTATGATAGAGATCATGGCACAAGTGACCTGATATATAAATTTTTTTTGTCCTGGTGAAATGTATTCCATTTAATACTTCACTCCGTTCATGTTTATTTATTATGCCCTTTGTACATTTCCACAACAAAACTTTTTTTTAAATGTTGACAAATAATTTATTTTTTAAATGTTTTAATGACTGGTAAAATATATGTTTTTTAAAATACTTTTGGGCAATTCCCATAGGTTTATGCCCCTTTTTGAGTGTTCTTGAAGCGAAAGGGTTAATAGTAGATGCCCTGCCATTCTTTATAGGCTATCTTGAGAAATAAAATGGAATATTATTTTAATGAGACTTGATAAGTGTTAATAGCAGTCTTCCACTGATACACAAAACAAAATCACAGTGAATTCTTACTAACCTGAAGCTGAATCTTTGTCACCTCTAAAATCCCGTTTGGCAAAATTAACATATAACCGCTTTGTCTTCTGCTGCTTGTTGTGAAGATCCTTGATGGCCTGCTTTGCACAGTCGATGCTCTTCATAGAAACAAATGCCATGCTGAAAATACAGATGTAAGTAAGTAATAATTACACAATCTTTCTCATGGGTTAACTGACCCGCCAGGTAAACAGACTCACAGAAAACAATCAAATCATTCTTCAGTGGATCCCGACTCACTGTGGCATACCAGGAAAAGAGTTACCAGACAGACCTGTAGAAAGAACAATTAAAGATTGTACAGTCCCAACAGTGTGCCTGTCAAACAGGACCACAAACACCTAAGCACATTATGCAGACCTGCCCACTCTCTACCTACAACTTCAAAAAGACACCTGGCCTCAAGAGCAGAGTGTGCAGAGCAAGCTATGAAGAACCATGAAGGACCTGCTACTGACATACAAGTTCATAGAGGCAACCCACCTGATGGTCTGATCTGAGCATACAAAACCGAACACAAAGAAGAAGAAGAACATCCACATGGAGTCAGATTTTTTCTAAAGATGACTTTTGCTGCCAGGTTGACCCAGTCTTAAATGGACACAGGTTAAGTCCTAGGAAATAAAGGTAGCTGGCGCAATGTTGACCACATCGCCCATCAAGAGTCTACTGATCTAGCCTTATATTTCCTGATGCGCCACTGGTGTGTAAAAGAACCTTTACTATTACATCGTTTAGGCTTATTAATGCATAGCACTCAAAGATACTGGAGTCAGAGAGCAGTGCTAGAATTTTTATTTGCTGCCCCCAGTGGTCACGCGTTTTAAATTTCCCTCTTCAGCATCTATGGTTTAAGAGTTATGAACATAATTCATAATTCTAAAATACCCAGTTTTGTTCAGCTGTAGGCAATTAAGCAGTAGACTGTTTAGTATTGATTTCAAACATGGTATGGAGCATAGACTATCAAGAAAGCAACATAAAACTAATTAACATAAAACTGCCCAGTAAAACCACAAACATCCAACAAATGTTGGTGTTCATTTCCAATGTCTTCTAACGGATATGCAACAGTTTTTTGTTTTTAATTTTGTAAAACTAATTCTCATTCTACTGTCCTTTATTTCCTCAATGGAGCAAAGACATTCAACCAACCCCTGACAAGTTTTCCAATTGTTTGTTATCATGTATATGACCTTCCCATTTTTTAAAATTAAAACTTTATTCTAATCTCTTCAAAGATGGCAGGTTTTTGTGGCCATAGTGTTTTCAGAATGAGGTAACCAACCCTGACAGGCCTGGCAGGGAGCAGTGCTACTATTCTTTTCTTCCCCAAAGAGCTCCACTAGTACATGGGTTTAATCTCCCTCATAATGATGATTCAAAAGAAAATAATATTTTACTAACTTAAGGTATGAAATGATTGAACAGAATTTCTCCATTATAACGGCCATTGAGTTAACTGTAAGTGTCAATTCCTCCCACCCAAAAATAAATGGCTGACACATTCCATTTCTGGGGACAACTTCTATAGCGTCTGGTCTCTAGATGGGTTGAGGTCCCGCGTGCAAACAAAATTCTGTCTTCCTGGATTTTGGACCGCCGTGATCAAAACTCTTGAGAGAACAGCAGGCTCGAGGCTGCAGTCATCATCCTGCCTCGACATAGCATAACCATAATACAGGCTGCCTCCACAGAAAAGACAATGCATCCTGCATTAGAAGCATGCATAAAATAGCACCCCATGACACCAGAACAGAATAATCCAAGAGAAATCGAGCCACCAAAAAAATAACCACTCGTTGCCATCTTGAAAGCAAAAGTCTTCCCTTATAATGATTATAAGACTTTTCATGTAAATATGTATGTTTTATTTTGAGTCTGCATGAAGAAGACATCTAATGTACATAATTACATGTTTGTGTAAGTTACTTACGTTTTTTCCTCTTTTATTTTCATATTCACATTCACCGGATCATAAGGCTTTATCAGTTCCCTGAAGGCATCCTTGAGAAAAAATAAAAAGAATGTTTTAATTCTGCATCCAATTAGATACAACACAATTAAATGGAAATTATACAACTTTTTAAAAACAATTAAACACAGTCAGCTTAACCCTAAGAATAAAGCATTAGGTATGCAAAAAAAAAAAAAACAACTGGTGGAATTTTCTTTTTTAAAAGTTTTTTTTAAATTTAATTCAGGTTCTTCACCTGGAGCAAACACTGGTGATCATGACTTCCCAATCCTGATTTCTGATGTTTTTAATGTTGCTGATCATGACTCCAATTCTGACAAATAATGTTTTTAATATTGCTGATCATGACTATCCAATCCTGATATGTGATGTTTTTAATGTTGCTGATCATGACTGTCCAATCCTGATATCTGATGTTTTTAATGTTGCTGATCATGACTCTCCAATCCTGATATCTATTGTTTTTAAAGACTCTCACACCTTTCTCTGTGAGGAATGAGACCGTTTTTTAACCCAAGTAATGTCTTGGAATATAATGTGCACTCTATTCACTAAGTCATATCTTCTACCATGCACCACTGTGTAGCCTAGATATTTCTTCTTCTACCTGCCATTGCAGTGGTTGTTGACTATACTGACAGGTAAGTTCTGATTGTGAACTCAGCCATTTATAAAGATATTCAAAGAGGTAACAGGTATAAACCAGAGACGCAAAGAATAGCAACCTTATAACCTATCAAAAACTGTGAACAATAAAGATAAAGGAGTTTTCACAGGAAGGTTCATGTAATAATGGCTACCTCTTCTCATTGAAAAGGCTATTAACAAAATTAAAAAAAAAATTTTTTTTTAAAAAGGGCTATCCTCCGAATAACGGGCACAAAAGATGGCAGCCACAAAAACACCCTAACAGAGCCTCAGTCATGTGTCAAGTGCGCACTTCTGGCAACTACCGTCACCGCCGAGAGTATCCCCCACGCCGCTCATGCAGCGTGGATTGGGGCTAAACTAGATGGCTGGGACTCACGAGAAGCAGCTTCCGCATCTCCTGCGGCTTTGCTCGTGAGTCCTAGCCCCAACCCACGTCGAGCGGCGCGGGGATACTCTCAGCGGTGGCAGTAGTCGCAGGAAAACCGCAAATTAGGTCACCTGAAGTGCACGATTGACACGCGAACGAGGCCCTGTTTTTGCCCGCTATTCGGAGGATAGCCAAAAAAACATTTGCTGCAAAGCCTAGAAATCATGAACAAGTCTTTAAATATTTGCTGCAACATCCTACCAACCATTAACAAGTCTTTAAACATTTTCTGCAATATCCAGCCAATCATGAACAAGTCTTTAAACATCCTAAAATAGTCCTTTAACATTTGCTGCAACATCCTACTAATTACGAACAAGCCTACAAAGGGCCTGGTGTGAGTTGTTGGTCCACTGCAAGACGAAAGGGAAGAAAAATGAAGATATGCACAGTTTTACAGATCACAAATGGGACATTTAGTGTAATTAAACTAGAAATATGTTTCAAGAAAACTCACCACAGATTCAATACTTCCAAAATATACTGTTTTTCTTGGCACTGAATGTTCTATTTAGATAGAGAACATGTAAAGACATTAGTTATATGATTTGCAGAAAACTTCCTGTGTGGGTTCCAGGGCCACACTGGGGGTGGTTGGGAAGAAGGGGTGATAGACTCACTGCCTCTTTACAAAGCATGCCATAAAAGCTGGCTAATTAGGGGTGTTTCTGTGAAGAGAGTGCATCTGCCTAAGAGATGAGGAACCAATAGTATACATACAAATAAGCCAGATATGTACAATGGATGAGCATGCAAAACTCAAGATCTGGAACAAAACCTAAGTTCAGAAATGGGCTAGCAACGAGAACTTTCCGCTGAAGTTTACAGCCAGTAAATGTGAAGAAGATATAAGAAAAACAGTAAAGATTGTGTGGTAGTTAAAAGAAAAATATTTTTGTGTGTCTATATGGCGAGAGCAAAAGACACAGATGAACAAGGGTGACCTGCAATTTAAAATATAATTATGCCAAGTTATTTTCATTATGTCTTTGACTTTTTTTTTACTTCTGCCAAATGTGAAAAGATAGGAAACTATTTCTTTCAGCCGACATGTAGACATGTAACAAAACACATTTGCTTATGCCAATTCAAAATCAAAACATGAAGTTTGTGTGTGTGTGTGTTGCCCTCAAATTTCAATTTGCTTTCTACTAAGACAAGTCCACATACAAAAATGGTAAACACGAACAGTGAAAAGAAGAAGTGACCAGTTTACCAAAGATGACATCTAATAGGAGCTGTGGTGGTACAGAGGCTATGCATGTGTCCACTGGCCAGAGGCTCTTGGGTTTAAATCTGCATCAGTGCAGATTTTTACAGCCAGGTCTCCCAGGTTGACCCTGCCTAAAATGGATAAGATTTTTTTCCTGGAAGTAAAAGTGGCCAGCATGATGTTGACCACTTCCAAGGTTCTAATTATCTATAACATAAATGGGTCTAGCACTATATGTCTATTGCATCCGTTTGTTTTTTCTTCTTCTGCATACGCTCTTAGAAGGCCAGTAGGCAAGCTGTATCATTGGTTTACAGCAAGGCTGCAATAACTGCACTTTTCATCCTAATACATCTGATTTCCCCAATTAACTGCCATTTTATGATATGCTTGTTGGGGGTTGGGGGGGGGGGGGGAGTCTTTTCTGTTTCTTCCACCACAACTGGGTTCTTGGATCCTGTTGGGCGAGGGGAGGGGGGGGGGGGGGGGGGGGGAAAGAGAAGCATCAGTGAAAAGAGTTTTTTTTTTTTAACTTACTACACAATCTCATCTTATAACAATAAAAATAAAAACAATACAAACCTAACACAATGACTCAAACATGTTTAAATAAACAGTCACGAACACCAAGGTCAAGTGAAAAGGAATAGGCACTCCAGCCCATTCTTCTTTCTCTCCCTCTTACATACCATATTCCTTACCCATATCTGTATGTGGCCGGTTGTATCTCCTCTCATCCTTATGTGAAAGAATGCTTGCAGAGTTGGACTCACTTTGGTTTTCCATTTCTGAGTGGTTTCCATTAAGTTTTAAATCTTTATAAAATTTTCCAAATAATTTCTCCAGCACGGTAGAGTCTTTATTTATTCCTGTATTTCTATCATCAACAGTGTTGCTAATTTCTGAGTGCAAACTTTTTATCTCCCCTTTCCGGTGGCTATCTGTGCCAATTCTGTTACCACTATTACTATTCCCTATTACTTTTTTCATTATTTCTTCTGCATCTCTTGGGTTCTTAAAATGATTACGGGCAAGACAAGCTTTAAGATCAGAAAAGGTTTTTACTGCCATCAAGGCCTCCTCTTTGCTCCCATATCGAACGAATGCTTGTCTGAAAAGAAGTACATACACAATGTATGATAAGTATTCAAAGCAAAATAAAAGAAACTAGAAAAATTTGTAATCACAGTTCTAACCTAAATATGTCAACTTTGAACGGCTTTTCAAAAGGTATTTTTGACATTTTCAAGTTGCTAGGCATATACAGTTCAAGCTGCAAGTACAATGTAGAGAAACACAGATTTATAGTGTGTTCTATTTATATTTTTGATTAGGTTACAGGGGGGACACTGTAGATGGGTTGATCATTTTAAGGTTAACAAAACTGAATGCATGGTTATTTTAAAGGAAGAAAAAAAAAAAAATTCCAATATGCTTTATGCATGGTAAAAGAATAACATTCTAACAACCATTTATTTATGTGTAGCAAATGTATTTATGGTGGGGGTTTCCATGATAAGCCATCTGCCTTGCACTCTTAAGGCCATGGGTTCGTTTCACGGCTGCACCGTTCAGTTCAAGAGTGCAACTGTTACAAGCTACAGAGTTTGCATTAGTGCAGATGGCTAGCTGTTCTGCGGAGAAGGACAGAGTCAAACAGGATAAAACCAGGTGGAATGAAGCTGACCCACTCGACTTTAACTGTAGCTACAGGGTAATATCAGATATACTGAGAAACAGAAATTAATTAAAATATTCAAACAGTCTTTTACATGAATGAGCAATGACAAGGGTATTAAATGAGAACAAGTTTGTAGAAATAAGATGTGCCAATCAGCTCCTACTGGGTTACTGGGTATGTTTAGATTGAGATAATGAAATGACTGAGCACAAATGAGTCAGGCTGATGTGCTGAGATGTTGATATGGACAAAAAGTAACAAGCAATGAAAAGCTGCTTACTAAAAGAATTTGGCCTGTCCTGTATGTATGTATAAATATAGTGGTCAGTAGGAAAATAAATAGTTAAGCAAATCAGGTAGTGGCTGTTTTTTGTTTTAAAGAAAAAAATGAGGTGAACAGCAGAAACAAATGTTGACATGTTCTGAGTTGCACTTATTAAAACTAGAGCTGTACCGAACATTCACTTTGTGGTCGAATAGGGGTCCTAATAACTATTCGGTATTCGGCGGAACACTTGCGGTCGAGCCGAATACGAATAGTGGTTACCTTACACCTGCTTCTGCATACAAGGCCTTAATGCTGAAAACATGGAACAATTGGTTTTTTTTAAAGCTAATGCAGCTTTCATGCATTAACTAAGCTGTCAGTGACAATTTACAAGTTTAGTTACTTGTTATAATACTTAGAATATTTTCATTCCTAGTTATTAGTTACCAGACTGACTGAAGGATGCAAAACATAAAATGTTTTTAAATGTTTACTACATTCTGTGAAGTAAAGGTTCAGCATACATTTGAAATTATGAATGTTTTTTAAATTTATTTTATACGCTATACACTTCGTATTCGGCCAAAAAGTTAGTCCTGTTATTCATTTTCGGCCGAATAGTGATAATCACCTATCCGGTACAGCTCTAATTAAAACAACTAGGAAAAGACAGCTATGGAGAGGTAAGGTAAGTAACAAAAGAGAAAGAGAGTGAAAGGGGAAGGAGAGGAGAGAGAAAGAAGAAAGAAATAAGTGAATGGAGAGGGAGGGAGGGAAATAGATCAGAAATGGCAAGGGACGGAGAGAAGAGAGGAAGGAAATAGATTAGAGATGGCAAGATAGGGAGAGAGGAAGGAGAAGAATAGTGAGGGCATAGGAAAAGAAAAGGAAGGATAGAATGAAAAAAGACTCAAGAAGAGAGGAAAGACAGTAGGCGGTGGTATAGAGAAGAGAGAAGATAAGAGGACAAGAGAGAGCCATACACATAACATTTTCTAACTGAAATACACAAATCATAAAGACTGAGATTGTGCCCTACAAGTTATCTAACATTCAGTGAACAGGCATTTACTAAAATTAGCAGAAGCAGTGGCAATCAGGACATACAATCCCAAATTATGCAAATAAAAGGATTAAGTAGTTAATGTTAACTCCCATGGTAAGATGCATATGTAATAAGATACAATATGATTTGTCTATTTCAGGTAAATAATGTGTGCGTGTTTATGCAAGGTGTATGTGTACACACATAAAACGAACAAACAAACTTTATTTTCAAAGGGTCAAAAATTAGGCAAGCAGGCTTGTCTTACATTCGGCCCTTCCAAACTCCCATCTTTCACACAGCAGTTGTATTTCATCAATAAAGCATTATGTTATGTTCATGTAATAATATGCATAATATGAATAGCACGTAAAAAAAAAAAATATGTGCGCATGATCGTGCGCGAACACACACACCCACATAACCATTCACACACACACAGGCATCCAATACACACATTCATCCACATACATACACACATACAGTCACCCAAACAGACATACGCTCTAAAACACACACGCACACATCCCAAACACATACAGACACACACAGCTATACACACAAAACGACACCTACAAACACACATTGATGCACACAGACATAAACACACACATGCAGCCACAGGCACACACACAAACACACACACAGGCAGGCAAACACACAGACACACACATAGACATACGCAACACTCACACATACACACACACACAAAGTCACACACGCAGACACACATACGCACACAGGACAGCTAGAGAAGGAAGACAAAAAAATAATAATTAAACAGCAAAATGCAATATAAATCAAAGTACCTTTCAATAAAGTTTGCCTTTTTAACATCACCAGCTTGTCTAAACAGAGCTATCAAGTCCTGAAATTAAATGTTCATAAAAATCAGTAAAACAAACCGCAAACAATAATTGTATAATAAACAGATATGCCAAGAATTGTTGTTTCTCTCTGTCTGCAATATTAATACTGATGAAGAAAAACAAACTACTGTACAATAATACCCCTGCTAATAAAGTGTCACTGTTTCAGATTTTTTTTTTTTTTTAAATTAGCCATCCATCCAGTCTTCCTGAGTCAAGAATTGACTGACATCACAGGATTCGGAGTATCTCATATGTGTTCCACTCCCATCTTCAGCAACCAGTGCAGAGTTCTAATACTAATGGTAACGGACTAGTCTGTTTATATGTCCGTCTTGGCTTTCCTATGAGTGTGGTGAGCCAGCCAGACCCTCTGGTGACACCCAGGTGCATCATTCTCTCCAGGCCACAATAACCTGGTTTCTCTTCTGCTTCCTTACTTGTTCCCTAGGGACTTTAAACACATCTGCCTTGTCATGTATAAATTCACCACACAGTGGTGCAGATCTAGCCAATCTGTCTGCCTGTTCATTCCCCACCACTCTGGCAAAGTATGCTCTCTACCCGAGACCTTCCAAGTGAAGCCTGTCCTTTGGGAAATTACTAAAGAACTGGTGAAAGTTACTGCAACTAGAAACTTGTATGCAACTAGTCTTCTTATCTGTTCTTCACCCACTACTGCTTCAAGTTCGCTTTGGTCTCCTACCAAACATTATATATTTCCCCTTGATTTTCTACAGACTTTACTGTCTGAATTATTCTTTTTTTTTTGGTGTTCCCTTTAAAAGGGTTAGCTGTGTTTTGGTTTACAGCTGGGCTGTGATGTCTTTAATTTTTGGTCAAACATTCGGCAAACTTTAATTAGTCGCTTTTAAGACATGCAGTGGGCCATTTTTTTTAAATCCCCCCCCCCCCCCCAGAACTGCATAATTTTTTGAGAATCAAACCCCAAATCCCCCCCCCCCCCTTATAACAGCTATACTGGGGCAATACAAAAATGGTTACGAAGTACCCCCCGTCCGGCGTGGGTGGGTCTTGACCACAGAACTGCATAACTTTCCCATTTAAAACGATATGAGACAGATAATCAAACAGATGCAAATCTTTGAGACCCCGTTCAACAGTATAGCCTTATAACAGTTCTTACTGGGGCAATACAAAATGGTTACGAAGTACCCCCAGTCCGGCGTGGGTGGGTCTTGATGGCACAGGGTCTGTTCTAACTTTTCCCCAAAATAGGTCCCCAGAAACGATATGAGACAGATAATCTGTTAATTTAGCAGCAAACATCAAACTTACCCAGTGAAAATCAAAACTATAATCTAGGCAGTAAGTAAGGCTGTTACTAAGCATATGTTACAGAATGCTAATAACTTTCACTCATTTTGTTTCTTATTCTTCTTTCAGCCCAGGTGGGTTTTTTTCTGCTGCTTCTTCTTGTTTGTTGTTCGGCCATCAAAAGTGATGATAACCACCACTTTCTTTCATCCATCATGGGGACCTTTCATTTAAAAGATTTGGCTTATCTGTGTGCAGACTGGTGGTTCCTCACCTCAGGCAGACGCATCGACTTTGAAGGAAACAGCCTAATAAGCAGAGCTGTACCGAACATTCGCTTCAGGGCCGAATAATGGACCTAACAACAATTCGGTATTCGGCCGAATACTTGCGGTCGGGTCGAATATGAATAATGGTTATCTTACACCCGCTTTTGCATTCACTGCCTTAATGCTGACAACATGGAACGATTGATTTTGTTGCATTAACTAAGCTGTCAGTGACAATTTACAAGTTTAGTTACCTGTTATAATACTTAAAATACAATCAATCGCAGATTATTAGTAACCACAGACTGACTGAATGATGCAAATAATAAAATGTTTTTAATTGCTTACTATTCTGTACTACATTTTGAGAAGTAAAAGTTCAGCACACATTTGACATTGTGAATGTTTTTTGGATCTATTTTATACACTATACACTATCCATATTCAGCCGAATAGTTGGTCCTGTTATTCGTATTCGGCCAAAAAGTGATAATCACCTATATGGTACAGCTCTACTATTAGGTCACATTTTATGATATGCTTGTTATGGGGCAGTGGGTCTATTCTCCCCCCCCCCCCCCCCCCCCCCCCCCAAAGGGTGCAGCAGAACTGAAAAGGGGAGTGTGGTGTTTAATACAGTCTGTCTTCATACCAAATTATTTACTATCTTTGCCTCTCTTCGCATATATTTTTCTATATACTTCAGTTTTTCTCCTTTCCCTTTTTGTTGAAGATAACCAGTTCGCTCTGTGAGTTACTGTTCACTGCATTTTTGTCGCGTTTAAAAAAAAAACATCTGCTAATTGCCCTGAACCCCATCCACCCACTTATCATTGATTCATACATCCTGATTGGCTGTATATGTTCTCATTATTATTTTCGCCAGAGTTTACAGCTCGTTAAAGCTAAGAAGAAAAAGATATAAGAACTGTCTGTGTTTAAAAAAAAAGGGCAAGAACATTATTGTGACCTTTGGTAACACCAACAAACATATGGTGAGCTATCTGGTATTGAAACAGCTAATGTTCAAAACTAGTTACTTAACTCTGCTGCTGCTAATAAGAAAAACATGCATGAGATTCGATATAACAAATAACTTCCTAATGGTGACAGGATAGACATTTACATACATACTTTTGGATCTTTATCTTTCCAAACATGTAAAGGCACGCAGACTGACCAAAAGCCCCATTGATCTGGTACCAAATCATCATCATCTGTTTCAACTTCATCTCTCACTAAATCTGGCATACCTGTTGAATAAAAATAATATGTGTCTATACAAAGTTTTTTTTTTAAAAACCCCAAAATGCCTGGAAAAAGCTGATGAAAGCAAAACATTACACAAAGAGTTTATTCTTTTTAGGAAAAAGGTGCAGGTACTCATCTAAAATGTCTAAAAAGGTGCTTGAAATTACAACAGCACTAAAAATGATGCTTACAAACATTGTGCTGGTATTGCGTACTATCAGGGAAAAAAGTCCTGATTTTATGTAACTTAGAAAAATACATGTTATGAGAAGTGAGACCACTTCAGAAATGTGAGAAATGGAAATATCAACTGAAAAACAGACAGTGTGGCTCTGCTAAGAGGTATGGGAATGTGTTTAACAATTTCATGATCCTTGAGCGCCAGGGTTTAACTTTCAAGGTGTGGACTGGTTTTTAAAAAAAACGGTTCTTGGGGTTTTCAGACAGCAGCATGAGAGTTCCACCATGGAAGCGATTGTGGCATCACTACATAATATTCCCAAAGACACTGTAGCCAACCTTCAATGTGAAGATGACACAGGCATTTTTTTTTTCAAGAAGAGACAGAAATTGAAATAGTCTCTACTCTTCTTCTTCTTAGTGTCACTGGCTGTAAACTCTGGTGGAAAGCAATGGTTGTTCATCCACTTCTGGACTTTAGTCTTGTTCCAGAATCTGAGTTTCGTGTGTATATTGCAAATCCATTTTTACAGATCAGGCTTATTTTTATGCAGACTGTGCCCCCTCACTAAATGGGACCCCGGAACCCACAAGGGGAGATGAAATAGTGAAGAAACTGACAAGAAATTATGATGTATGGTCTAAGACAGTGGTTCTCAACCGTCCTAATGCTGCGACCCTTTCTTACAGCTTGTCAAGCTGTGGCGACCCTTTTATACAGCTCTTCATGTAGTGGTGACTCCCAAACATACTATTATTCCATTACTACTTCATAACCTTAATGAATATGTTTTCCTATGGTCTTTGGCGACCCCTGTGAAAGGGTACTTCAACCCAAAAAAGGGTTGAGAACCTGTTGGTCTAAGATGTTGGCATGGAGGAATGCTGTCAAGGAAACTTGAATCTGAAATGCCAATAATTATTTCTTCTACTTGTGTACTGTAATTCAGCAGTAAACTCTGCAGAAAAACCTGGCTGATCATCATGTCTGGATTTTGATCTTGTTCCCAGACTTGGGTGTTGTGTGTACATCCATTTTACAGATCTGGCTTACTCTGTGTGCTGGCTGCTGGTTCCTTATTGCAATGACTTGAACTGAGATGTAACAGTAGAGGGAATCCTGACATACATAAATAACGAACAACAGGCAGGTCATAGATTACCACTGGTCGAGACAAGGGGAACCCAACATGACATTATGAAGACTAAGAGGGATTTCCAAGTGATGAGTAGTGAATGTTTGATAAAAGTGGGAAAAACAGGAATGTGTGGGGATGTGAGTAAGGTCAACGGAAAGTCTGGTGTATGCATGCAAGGAAAATATAAATGAATGTGAGGGCAAGACTTGGGTGCTGGAGATGGCTTTGAGGGGTTAATCGAAAGGGTGTGGGCCAAGACTGAATTGGAACAAATACAACAATATGTATTCATTTGATGAAAGTTTTTGTTTTGTTCGACATGGCAGTTGTGGTAGCTGCATTCTTCTTCTTCTTCTTGATCACCGGCTGTAAACTCTGGCGGAAAGTTCTGGTTGTTCGTCCACTTCTGGACTGCAGTCCTGTTCCAAAACCTGAGTGTTGCGTGTGCATCCGTTTGATAGATCGGCATGCAGACTGTTGGTTCCTTGCCTCTCAGGCAGATGCACTCCGACTTTGAATGAAGCTCCCAAATAGTCGACTCTTACGACATGCTTTTGGGTAGGCAGTGGGTCTATTCTTGTTTTTCCCATAGTAGGGCCCCGGAACTCACATGGAAAGGTAGCTGCATTGAGCCAAGTGGTACAGGAGTAAGCATGGAGGCAAATGTGTGTTAGACAAGATGGTCCTTGATGGTAAGCAGTTTAGTCAAGCTAACAGCCAGTGTGGCAGCAGGCAAACACCCTAAAGTCATCCCATGATGTAAGATCAGAGACCAAGGACAGGCAGACAATACACATCATGGAATCTGAAAAAAAAAACGGTTAACTGGAACAGTTGACTTCTTTTTGTAGAAAATTTGGCATTTCAAGAGTGCTACACGTGTCAGCCTCTGAGACACAGTCACAAATTTGTGTAATTTAAAATCAGTACACCCACACTGCAGGTAGATATACTCAAACTTAAAAGGAAACCAAAGTCTAAGATCTGGGGTGATGTGAAGGCCTATGCTATCTGGCAAGGCAAATGGTGATGATGTACACATCTATTATTTACAAATATGGGTTGATAGGAAAACAGAAACGACTTGGATTTATATCACTGAAATGATTCTAGAACCAGCCTTGCATAAGATGGCAAAAAAGCGATAGAACAGCAAGATTACACTACAAAGATGTGAAACCATTATCCATATGGATGTGGGAAGACCACAAGATACTAAATAAATGCAACAGACAGATTAAACAACATAATTAACAAATTTATTTAAGTAACTTTCTGCTCAATGTGTAAAAAAAAAAAAAAAATTATAACATACCATTCACATCAGTATCATATTCTAGCAGGGAAGACTTAGAAACACATTTTTTCAAATTGCCTTGATCCACTCTGGGTTTAGAATTATCATTTCCACTCAGCTTCAGTTCTCCGGCTTCAAAGACCCTAATCTGAGAATCTTCAGCTGTCACGACCCTGAAATTAAAATACCTAGGAGATGTAGACTCTTTTACATACACCTTTGCATAAACACATACAATTTTCAAAAATTCAACAATAGAAGAAGATAACGTATTTGAAAGAAATGAAATACTACAGCAGAACAATAAATAAGAGAATTCTCCAACAATTTATTTTTTGTTTCCCAAAGCTGGATCAGCTCACCAGATCATTGAAAAATCACATGAGTCTAAAATTTATTATGAATCATAATGAAAGCGCTCATAAACATCACAAAAATGACAGTTCAGATAGCATACTTCACCAAGCAGAACAGAATATAAAAACAGAGCAGGGTGAAGGGTTATCAAAAGATTTGTCTCCTCTGGATGGCTACCCATATGGTTTACCACCCTGAGAGTTGAAAAAATCTCAACCTGGATGGCAGACCAGCAGAGAAGATCCCAGACACCCTGTTCAACCTTGAAAGAAGTTATAATTAGGGCACCTATAACGACAAAAACAACAGCCTGGTGTAACCTGTGTTCCAGTGCGGGTAAGGACACAGGGTGCTAAAGTAGTTTAGGGATATGGTACCACCCTTCTGAAATGTAAAGGACCCTTTTCACACCAGCAGTGTACTCAGCAAAAATGACTTTGGCTCCCAGGTCGACCCAGCCTTGAGTGTACCCGGGTACCCCATCTTGGTATTAAAATAAAGGTCTGAGCGCGGAAGTAACCGTGGAAAAGGGATCCTTCTTCCACTCAGCATTTATTCAGATCAGAAACCGGGGTTTACAACTCATGGTCAACATCTGTCCCAGGATACTTTCTGTAAAAAAAATCGGAAGATTTACCTGAGATCAGATGTATAAGAAATGTGGCGGGGAAAAACAAGAAGGGGCAGTCACCAATGAAGGACTACGAACAACGGTAGACACATTACCGGTGAATGATTTCATAGAACACCCAAGAATCAAATGGTTTGGTGATCTGGTCAGAATGGAAAAAACCAATCAACAGCTAGAGAGTACTACATGAGAACTGAACAGGCTACATGGCGAGGCTGACCAAGAAAGATAAGGATGGAGGGATTAAAAGATAATATACAGAAACGCAAGAATGCAGATTCGATTGCAAGACCTTTGGGCTGACGGACAAGAGCGTACCACCTAACCGAGTTTATTCATCCATGAAAGATTAAAGTCTGACTGATTACGAAATATAATAAAAGCTTTAAAATAAACATTATAGTTCAGACAAAACACTTATCATCTGCAGCTAATCTATGATTATAATTTCCTATCTTGAGATCACATATAGTACAAACTGGCATAACAGACGTCAATATATCTTAAGGCAGAATAACAGATTACTTTAAATATTCTCAACCATAGACTGCACAATATGATTATGATATTTACTTAAAAATCACTCATTTAGATTAAACTTAACAATCTATACTTAGTTAATACATAATTTAAAATCTATATATATATATACATATAAATATATATATTTTAAATTATGTATTAACTAAGTATAGATATATATATATATCCCAAAAGGGTTAAAAAGAATGTATTTATTTATATTACTACTATTACTAATGCAACACTGCACTAATGAATGAGAGAGAACCTCAGTCTGACAAAATGTCCCTTATCTCTGAGTCCCAAAGAACGCATCATATGTTCATGGGTTCCTACCTAGAAGCCTATAGAACACCAGATGCACCGAGTTTACATCTCTCTTACTACAGCTTGGGACTCTGATGATAAATCCCACTGGATTCAAAGAGTTAAATAACAGAGATTTTAAAATGTCAATAAATATTGTGGGGAAACAAATTCTTAAAATTTACACACAGAAAACAGATAAAGTAGTTACTTTACATCAATCTTATCACATAATAATGACAATATTCATAAGAATAATTTTTTTCCAGCTTTACCTCTTATGCAATAATGGGTATGAATTATATTGCACAATAATTTACTTCTGTTATATTCACCCTTAAAAATTGTGACCCACATGCTATGTTGTGATTTACAGCTAAGCTGTGAATCTATGCCTTTCAAACCAACCCATTTGACGCCAGCAAAACCCCCAATCAGTTTTCTTTAACAAGATCCTTGTTAAGGGGCGGTGGGTCACCCTTCAAACTGGGGTCTCGAAAATCACATTGGGGTAATAAATTACACCACAAAGACATTGCTGTAGAAATCAGCAAAAATCAGTGTAAAAGCATTTACAGTATTTCTGCATACTTCTTTATTTAAATAAATCAAACATCACTGACAAGGGAAGGCAGCTAAGCAGTTCAAAGGCATAGTCATTAGGCACCCAGCACAGACGGAAGTTTTTTCCTGAAAGGAAATGCTATGGGGTCAATCCATCATCATTAGGTGTCTTGCAGACTGGCTTGGGCGATCATGCCTCTCCATAGTCTGCGATTTCCCGCAGCATGTATAAGTTTGTGTGCTGACACACCTCCATGCCATGCAACAAGACTGTCAAGAATCTTCTCTTATTGAACCCATAGCTCCTAACAATTATCACCCCACTAGGGGTGGTGGGTAGAACTGCCTCCTTAACAAGCCTGTCACATGAGTCAACTAATTAGGGATTTCCTTTGAAGTCGGTGCATCTGCCTGAGAGGCAAGGAACCAACAGTCTGCATATAGATAAGCCAGACCTGAAAATTTGATTTACATGCAAAACTCAAGTTCTGGATCAAGACTAATGTCCATAAGTGGAAGAACAACCAGAACCTTCCGGTGGAGTTTACCGGCTGGTGAACGTGAAGAAGATTACCAGAAAATTTTTTTCTGAATTTTTAATCGTTTGGGAAGGAAAAGAGAAAGGGAAAGGAAGTGGCCAACACATTCTGCACACAGCAGCCAATAATACATGCAGGCATAGCATTTCACAGTGCACACAGCAATCAGTCCTACCAGTTCTCTTTTAACACAGATTACTGAGCAGTGTATACCAAACCTGACATCTCACATTGTGCCAATGGCTTTGAAGGAATGCATTGGGGATGATATTAATCTTATGCTAGAAAAACCAAATGCCACCTAAAAACCTAATGCTATGTCCAGGCTTTGTGCTATGGAGAGGAGGAACTTCATCACTGACTTTCATTCTTACATCAATGGCCTTCATTTTGAAAACAAGTGGGTCTAGTTAGGCACACTAACCATCACCATAGGTTGTAATTTCCATGCCATCTTACAGCACAACATTACACTACCGCTTGGAAATAATGGAAAGGTGCCAACAGCACTTCATACTCCAACCAATGGCAGCAACTATCTTTATAGAATATTATTTTCATAATGATGATAGAGAATATGATATCTGAATGGTAGAAACAAAATAAATACCTTGCTACATCTGATATGGACATCATAAACTCTTGCACTGAAGAGAATCCAAAGTCTCTAAATCTGAGAGGCTCCCTATGTTCAGTACGGTAGTCACTAAGAAATTCCGGCAAGGTAATTCCTCGGTTTTTAGAAAAAAGAACAGTCCTAATATTATTTTTTATGGATTCAGGTATTTTGTTCGACATACTGAGGAAGAGGGGTGACTTTTGTAAACACTTCTGCTGTGGTTATATCAGTATAATTTTGTCATTGGAACTGAAGCAGAATCCCAGCACTAACACAGAACTGTAGTAACTGTAATCATCACTTGTTAAAATCAGCACCTGAAATAAAAATTATAACTGCTTTTAAAAAATGTGTCTGCCAGAAAGTGTGGAACAAAATTAACACAAAAGCTATCTGCTGACATCTCATCATGTGCCTTGCAGATGGCCTCAGTAATTATGTCTCTCCGCAGGTCTTAGTTTTGAATTAATTAAATGTCCTTTTAAAAAGAAGAATCATGCTGTGACATCACAAGCTGAAATAACAGTTTATCCTCTTGTATTTCCACCTTTAGAATGGTACAGCGTTCCAATGAGTCAAAGAGCTATATTTCACTAGTAGCTTAGGTACTGTAGACTGTAGGACTCACGTTGAACAGGTAAAAGGGATATGAACGAGATAAAGTGAAACCAAATACCTGCTGCCTTGTTGTTGTAGGTATTAAACATGATCAACAAACTGTAATGAGTCTGTGACTGTGTGTCTCTACTGACATTCTACTCATCTACTGCAGTACCAATCAGTGAATTACAAGTTAACTAACAAAAGTGCTTGAGTGATTGTCAAAAACTGCAAGTAGGGAGCCGCAAGCTTGACAAAATGTGCATTAGCATGACCATAAATTGTAAACTACTAATCATTTTTTTTTTAAATGAAAATAATAGTGTCTAGTACTTAATAAATTCGGCTATCCACCAAATAACGGACACATATTATGGCGGCCGCAAAAAAACCCTAACAGAGCCTCAGTCACGTGTCACTTGGGCACTTCCGGCAAACTTACAGAGACTACCGCCACCGCCGAGAGTATCCTCCACAATGCGTGAGCGGCGTGGATTGGGGCTAAACTAGATGGCTGGGACTCACGAGCAGCTGCTTCTGCATCTCTGCATATTTTGTGCCCGTTATTCGAAGGATAGCCCTAAATTAAATTTGAACAAAAATTAGGTGGAAGGAATGGTATGTGGTACTGTGTCATCTTCTACGACTTTTGCATTACTTATTCATCGCCATGGACTTCAAAAGAACATATATTTATTTCTACTTAATTTCTGCATTTGTTTGCCACACTGAATTTTTTTGTCAGCAAACTTCAAAAATAAGTAATTACATTTAACAACATGCTTGTTAATCTAATCTTGTTTTTGTTAGGGGTCAGTTGATCTAATCTTTTATCACCTAAAAAAATTGGGGCTCTGAACCTGTTTTATTTTTTCATAAATTCAGCAGGTCCTTATTTTGTTAAAAAACAAAATGTGCCGCTGACCACAAAGTTAAAGTGTATAACTGACTAGAAGACTATATTAACTCCGGCTTGATGGTTGGATTCTTAATTACCCAGTATTTGGCACTCCTTGTAGTTGCGACCCAAGAGGGACTTAATCAGTGGTTGTTTATGGGGATTGCAAGGAAGACAATCCATTGTTTGTATACTTAGCCCAGCTCCACGTCACGGCGCGAGTAGCGTAGCGGCGTGGGAGATACACTCGGTGGTGGCGGTATAGTCCCCGTAAGATCGCAATTCGGCGGTGGCGGTATAGTCCCCGGAAGTCCGCACTGACTGAGGCCCTGTTGGGGTTTATTTTCGGTCTCGATAATTTGTGACCGTATAAGGAAGATAGCCGAATATTTTAATTTAACTTGAAGTACCTCTAATAGTAATAACAAAAAATAATAGTGTACTGTTACCTGTAATCCAAGCGATTAGATTCAGGATTTGCTATAATGTTTGTTTACTGTTACATTTAGTGGGTTTTTAAACAATAAAAACTTGACCGTCATCCGCAAAATTCTACTAGACTACTACTACTACTTCAACGATGAGATGAAAGGATTATGGAGTGGTGAGGCTGTGGTGTGTGTGACACAGAAGTGAGACACACACTGTGTGTCGATTTAATTTTCTAATTCTAATCTTAATTTAACTAAATGCGGAGATATTAAATAATGCATATACTAATTAGATGCATCAAGTGCTATAAGTTATTCTGTACTACTTAAATCTACAATTCCATGTTTATTTAGGAAACGGTTTATATATCAAAACACACTTACGCGGTATTTTCTAGAATTCTACAAAAAACGGTATCCAATGATAAACAAACGACTACTTTGGCAGACTTCAGCTACACGCGGATTCGTCTCGTCGTTGTATCACATTTTTAGTGTGCTCACATTCCTGTACAACTTTCCACACGTATTATTCTGCTTCCTTTTGATTAACTAAAAGTATTAATATGAATTAGCAGTTTACATGAGAATAGTCAATATAGTAACAACTATACGAAAAATACAAATTCATTATACATGCAGCAAAAATATATGAGCTATGTTTTAATCACCAGATTACGAGCTGAATTATTAATTATATACTTTCCTAATAACAGCAGAAGAATCTAAACAGAATAATTAATATTATTTGAAATGATAACATTATAAATAATGAAAGAAATTATATGATACATAAACAATAGAAGTATAATCTACACATGATATGATTTCTTTGAATTAAATAATATAAAGAACAAACAAAATATATATTTGTGTATTTTTTTGCTCATACAGAAGGCATCACATATAGTCTCCTTGTTCGCATTCACCGGCTGTAAACTCGGGCGGAAAGTTCTGGTTGTTCAGCCACCTCTGGACTTGCTACAAAACCTGTTTAGCCACCTCTGGACTTAAGTGGTGTTCCAGAAGCTGAGTGTTGCTTGCACATACGTTTTACAGATGTGACTTTGTATGCAGACTGTTGGCTTCTTGCCTCTTAGGAAGATGCACTCCAACTTCGAAAGAAACACCCAATTAGTCGACTGTTACGGTATACTTTTTGGAAAGGCGGTGGGTCTCTTCTTTTTTTCCCCTACGATAGGGCTCCGGAACCCCCACGGGGAGTTTTGAATGTTGAATTAGGAATCGACATCACACCACTCAGGACACTTCCATAACTGCTCAGTCCCCATCTTCGATACCAGTATTCGTCTGATTGTACATCCGTCTCATCCTTCCCCTGAGTGTTGAGCGTCAGTCAGATCCCCTGGTAACTCGTCTGCCGCGGCCGCACTGTTCACTCGCTCCCAAAGGGCCCTCACAGTGTCTAACTTGTCATACATCAATTCACTACCAAGTGGTGCGGAGCCAGTCTATCTGCCTGCTCATTTCCCAACACACCGGCATGACTAACTGCCCGGGATCTCTGAAGTGATGCTTGCCACTCTGCATAGTCAGTTTTAATCCGGCATGTGTGTACAGCTGATTCTCAAGCTAGCGGAAGGCAGCAGAAACTGCCTCCATCTCCATTCTCAAACTAGACGTTTTGAATTATACATTGGAACTAGTATCAAATTAAAAGCCATTCATTCACTTCTGTTTAGTTCCAGCTGATGTCTGTAACAAGGTTATTCAGTCCAGAAATGCAACCTTGGATTTTAAATTGTTTAATTTAAAAAGCTTGATTTTAGAACTGACAAATCTTACGAATATCGCATCGGCATGGGCATACACAGCACAAAAAGAGGGGGGGGGGGAGGTGTCAATTAAAAAGGGATAGCGGCGCTTACCAGACAAACACGTCAAGCATGACCGTAGAGATAACTGCTATTTTCAGAGAACTCGCGTGGTTTGCAGAACAGGCGGCTACACATGCGGTAATCGTTCCAAACTCCACGAACATGCTTCATAAAATCACAACATGTAATCTACGCTTCAAATGGGTACAACTCATTCGAAGTCGACTTTAACCTCCTTCATTTGGATGTACACCCCTGGGTACTTCGGAGTAAATTGTAATGAAAGAGCTGACCAGTTAAAAAGTAATGCACCAATGCAAACGGGAAGATGCATGAACAGAACTGATATCATCATTGCTGTACAGACTGGATTGAGGGATAACATCGAGGTAAAGATAGGATATACTATTAGTAAATCCTCATGAGAACAATCAGTATAGATACCTTGGTGTGGCTGCTTTATCTGAGGACCGAGCACGCATGGAAATGTCCAATGTGCACAGACGTCGATTCTGATAACATAACACAACATAGCAAGATATACATAACCAGTCGCACCATGCGGCATTTTAAAGAGTGGGGGGGGGGGGTTTGGCAACGAAATTTAAAAACCAAATTACAACGTTTGATCTGACAGCGCGAAGGTATTAAAGGCGGCATTTTCGAAGACTTGCATTATGCTGAGACAATTTACTGCCCTTCTGTGCACGAAAAGTGATATCTAGACCAGCGCTTCTCAAACTGTTTCGCTGCAGCACCCTTTTTTTTAAGGAAAAGAAGAAAAACAATGAAAATTTGATGCTCAGTTGTTTGTATCTGTGCTGCAGCATCCCATTTAAGAAACGCCGATATGACTTACTAACTTCAAGCCAATAATAAATCAATTATGTGAGGGGGGAAAATGCCGCAAATGTTATAATAAGAAGTTGGTAGATAATTTCATTCTGTGCAATCTCACCTGTGTATATTTTTTAATACCGCTTTGTTGAAGTGCCAATAAGATAAATATATGTTCAATATCATTATCGCAAATTTACATTTAATTCCTGTGATAAGTTGTCGTAGGAGCCTCAGCACAGGGATTTTCCCAGGGGTCCATAAAGCTGTTAAGACGGCACTAACGGAAAATGGGGGAAAATGGGGGGGGGGGGATCATCAGCCATTTCCAGGGGTGGGAGCTCTTGATGCTTGTCTTGTTTAAATAAAGTTAGTTGCGTATCCTTTACATGCCGATGCAGAACAGGTCCCAGCATTTGTTTGCTGTTGTGGTTTTCTAGCCACATTTACGTCTAGTAGCTATTACTTTCTGTACGGTCCGCTTCTTGATACCACTGTCGAAACCAAAGCAAGGCGCAAGGCCCGCAGCTGGCACCCCGGCATTACGAAGGGTGTTCGCAACGCCTAAGTCACAGACGCCGATTAAATAGCAGTAAAAATTATCTGATTATTGTGTGCTGAATGAAAAATAAATATAATATTTTGTTTGAAGTAATACAAAATGTACGAACAAACGATACGAAAAGAGGACGTCTATACGGTGGGGTGCTCCCTCTAACAATTATTGAGTGAAACCTCCCTCAGCACCTCTTCAAATCTTTTGGGGGTGGGGTCAGGCCCTCAAGGGGTCTGAATCTCCCCAGATCTTGTTGCTTATCCAAGGAAGTACCATTGTCACACAACTGGCTCACTTGGCACATAAGGCTGGAGCCATATTTTTATGTATCAGGCTGCATTTGAGGGGGGATATAGTCAACACCGCAAGGCCGCATTTATTTCCCAGAACATTTTTAGTACGAATTTAGGGTTGAATGGACACGGGAACAGTAGGGCAGTTATATATAAACACCCATGAACTATTTACTGATTAAAGAATCAACTTCATAGCACATCAGGCATACCATAAATGCTCCATCTCCCGCCGCAGAAAAGGTCTTCAGGTTTGCATGCTAACTGTTCCCATAGTACACTCGTTACACACACGTCATTCTCTTCCATCCTCTGCTTGAAGTTGTAGACTTAAAAAAAAAAAAAAACCTTTTTGCTCTGCCACAATCTTTCCCTGCTTCTAGCTGAAAATCCCCAGCCAGATCTTACACCCCGATGAACAAAACCATCGTGTACACTATTGCATCTCTGTCACACGACACGACTATCGTATGTCTTTGCTAGGGTTTTCCCTAGTAATCAAAGACACTCTGAAGTGATTTAATGTTAGATGGTGGCTCGAATTGGTCTAGAAGGTACTCCGTAGCTCCAACGACCATCCAACATCACTTCAGGCGTGAGACGACTCAAATGATGATTCCCACTGCAATAATAATTATACATGGGCACAACTTCGCCTGACCTCCTTACCACTTAGAACCCCCAGATTAGATAGCAAACCTATCATACTCAAAATATAGCTCACTAATGAATCTGACCAAACAACACCACACTCACAAATAATCTAATCTAAACGAACTGAAACAGATTGGACACTGACAAATATGAATGCATAAATAATAATACATTTTGTAATAAGTACAACAGGCAAAGACTCTGAAAAGTAAATGACAACAGAGGACAATCAAGGAAACTAATGAATTCAGAACTGAACTCTTCAGAAAGATTCCTGGGCTGCCTACAACATTTCACGGCTGATCACTGCAAGACCTTGTAGTGACAAGAGTAAAAGTGGGATACTGGTGTTTTGGGTGGCTGCAGTTCCGGAGTATCTCTAGTGAATTAGCTGAGATGGACTTGATCCTTTCCACAGTTCATAGACCGAATAGGAGCAGCGCTGAACAATGAGTTAGGCGTCAGTTCTGAAGCTGAAATGATTCCACTTTGCCACACATTATCTCTTAAATGCGTGGAATGTACTTTTAAAAATATAGCCCAGTTCCACAATAGGGAAAGGTTTCCTTAAGTAATCACGATATTTCACAATCACTATACACTAATCACGATATACACAATCACTATACAATGTTAAACCCTCTGATTGGGTCTGGCAGAAGAGCGGATGGTTGCTTTACCACAAAGACTGGTTTCAGACCATCTTCAGTACTGATGTACTGTCTCGAGGTAGGTGTTGAAAACTGACATGAGGTACAGCTGCCAGACATAAATACATTATGCTTGGTAATTCTGGCACTCCTCCGGAGATGTAAACACACATCCCATGCTCAATGGAAGTTCCCGGGTGAATGGAGACTTTCAATGGTGGTGCTGAAGATTTTCAAGTAAAAGGCGAAATCCGTCTGTATGCTCTGGAGATTGAGCCAAGAATGAGGATTTCATTTTGGGACTTGCCAAGTTGTAAATGGGAGGAATTCCTTCCGCGAACAGGCGGTGGTTTGGCCGATGGAAAAATGCCTCGCTACTCACTTATCTACGAGTGAATTCAAAACATAACTTACTCCCAATAGATTTAGGAACGCATCGAGTACTTATCCCGACATCTTGACAGAAGAAAAACTATTTACTTTTGGAGGAAAGTCTAAGATTTGAAAATAGCTCATATACAAAGAAGTGTACAAAATGTGGGCAGGTCTAAGACTGACTGACTGACTTTCTACCCCACTAGGACATCACACAAGCGATAAACACCCGATGACACAAAGTGCCATCATGTGGATGAGGATCACCGTGGAGAGGTCCAAGAAACCGCGTTCAGACAATTGGCCATATTGATGGCCTGCCTATATTGCGGCCCCTGGAAAAAGCCAGAGTGGGGCTTCAAATAACAAAAAATTACGTCCTAAGAAGGACGTAAGGAATGTATATGCTATAATGTATGTCTAAGACCAGAGCGGTGTTCTGCTGTCCAGCATTTTCATCTATCAGTTGTTGTACTTTTAATTCTGCCATACTGTTAGACCACTCTCTATATTCTCTTCCTAACGTGATAATGACCTGTTGAAAACGGCTTCTGTGGTTGTTCGTGTCAACCCATTCCTGCCCCTGTGTATTTGCTTGACTGAGACCACTGTCTCGATGGTATCTTCAGCTAGTGCCATCCATGTCGTTCCTCTTTTCAACTGGTCTCCTCTTAAACTTTCAGACTGCCATGCAGTGGATGCCTTTCATCATTGCTAATTTGCATATAGGCCTTGGCTTGCGCCAGTGACAGTCTAGACTTTACGGATGTCAGCCTAAGCAAATACCTCATTGTTCTAATTGGTGTATCTCGTGTGCAACCCAAGACGATTCTTATACCTTCATTTTGTACAGTGTGAACAAGACAGGGTTAATATCCTAGGCCATAATTAATTACTAGTACTAGATAGGGTTAATATCCCTAGACCATAATTAATTACTAAAAGGACCAAATGGTTGAACAATAAGCCCAATAACCTCTGCTCCATGTGTATCGCCACTATCGTCTTCAGTGCCGCCAGGCCACGCCATGAGCTAAACAAACACCCATAACATATGAACTGATCTCTGTTAAATTTCCCAGACGTCTGTAAGCATCAAATTAGTTGGTGCCTCAATAAACACTGGCTGCAAGGAATCTCTTAAACACAGTAACTGGTCCTATTTGCATCCTCTGACATCTCTTAGTATTATCTTCCCACTAATATCGCCGTCTATATCTCTTGTCTTTAATTTTTCAATCCAGCCGGGGCTACGACACAAATAAAACATAGGCAAAGGTAATCAGTTGGCTAGTTCAGTCTGAAAAAATCTAATAACTGTAATGATAAGGATACTAGCCCGATGAATAGTGAAAAAAGGTAATAAAATAAAAATTAATATGAAATAAAATGTTTTAACAAATGGTTAGGAGGCGCTTAAATTTTGAGGTTCCGGTAACCACCTCCAGGTTCCGGCGCCCCTGCTTTCTGGTACATCGGCGACCAGGTCACCCACTGGCTCGCCTGGACTACTTCGTCGCCGGTTGGGACAGTATTTATGGTTTGCATCCTTTGATCCACCACCACTGCAGGAGTCAGGGCTCTTAGTGGCGTGCAATGCTAAGCCATTTTATTTGGCGCAGATAATCTAGTCACAATTATAACCTTAAGCTTTCCTTTCGAGGTTGAGTTGAGTCAAGAATTGACATCACAGCACTCGGAGCATTCCCATGCGTGCTCCGTCCTCATCTTCAGCAGGCAGCGCAGAGTTCCAATACTGATGGTACCGGTCACAATCTGGTTAAATGTCCGTCTTGCCTTTCCTCTGAGTGTAGTGAGCCGGCCAGACCCTCTAGTTACACCCAGGTGCCTCATTCTCTCCAGGCCATAATAATCTTGTTTTTCTACTGATTCCGTTGCTTGTTCCCAAAGGGCCTTGTCCACATCTGCCTTGTCATGTATCAATTCACCACCTAGTGGTGCAGATTCAGCCAATCTGTCTGCCTGTCGATTACTCACTACGCCGGCATAGATCAAAATTATGCTCACTACCCGTGACCTTCACAGTGAAGCTTGCCTCTCTGCTCGAAGCATCACTGTCTTCACCTTTCTCAGCATGCTTTCAGAGTCTGTTACAATTAGTATATTTCTTTAGCCACCCCTCTTATCACCAAAATTTCAAGTAACCCGCGTATTCTATTTTAGTTTTGGTTCATGAAATACAACACATTATTCTGTAAAGCCGCGCCTCAAAATGGGCCCACATTCTTCTACATAATAAACAAACAATGTATCGATCGGCATGTTTTATGATCACATTGTGACTCGTGAAAATCTGCGTGTCGGTGACTGACTGACGTTAAACCCACGGCCGTCTCTAGCTCGGTTCAACCCCACCAGGACATCACACCGAGCGATCAACACCTGGTGACACAAAGTGACATGTTTGGGACTAGAAGCACCCGTTATTCAGAAGAGTGTCTGGTTCTGCAACGTCCTGTAAAGGATACGCAACTAACCTTTGTGGGCAGTAATTTAGCTAATACCTGTCCGTTTTTACTGTTTCCAGGTTGCTATGTGAAGGTTTGACTATACTGAGATTACACAATCTTAATCAAGATGACAAGTCCGCAAGGTAAAAACCACGACACCCCGTTCAACCTCCAGAAAAGTTATAATTGGGGCACCCGTAACGACCACACAGCCTGGCAAAGTTTAGCCACGGTGCTTTAATAAATCCTTGGTGCGGGCAAAACTGGACTTTCGGTGATCACACAAGCGATAAATCCGATGACACAAAGTGCCACATGAATGATAAGATAGTAGACTCATATATGATATTGCGGCCCCCGGCAAAAGCCAGAGTAGGGCTTCAAATGACAATAAATTCCCTAAGCCGATTAAATAATTTTCGCCCTGCTAAACAAGTACTCATAAATAACGTCACATCGCCCTGCTAAAAGCATGCTGGAGTCGGTCGTGGTATATTCTAGTGCTGTGATCACATTGTAATGTCGTCTCTGACAAACTTTACATAATAATATCATGTCTCTTGATACTTAAATAGTACAGTTATAGTGTTGGTTGTTTATTTACAAACTTTTTGAAAGGTAAACAAAAAAGTCAGAACTAATCGATCATGTGTGCTAGTGTTCATCAGTCGTCTGCAGTGATGGCCTGGCGCTATAAAAGTCATATGGTCTAGTTGATCTACGTAGTATTATTAATATTGAAAGTCATTGTAAGCTTTATGAATCATTATAGATCATTAGTCGGTAAATTTAATTATTCTCGACACTGTTTAATCAGCCGGGTAGATGCCGTTTTTTTAATAAACGGTGTATTTTTAAATACTATTTTTTTTTTGAAAATATATTATATTGTTATTGAATTGCCATTGAAGTTCCTATTTTTGTAATCACCGTCATTTGAGTTAACGCAACATACTGCTATAGTGTGTCTTATTTTGGGTACTGATTTCACAGTACAACTCTATTCACTAAGCATGTTCTAAGAGTCAACTAATTGGGAGCTTCCTTCAGAGTTGTAGTGCATCTGCCTGAGAGGCAAGGAACCAGCAGTCTGCATACAAATAAGTCAGATCTGTTGCACACCCAACACTCAGGTTCTGGAACAGGACTGCAGTCCAGAAGTGGATGAACAACCAGAACTTTCTGCCAGAGTTTACAGCTGGTGAACGTGAAGAAGATGCTTGCTAATCTGCATGGAGCATGCCTCTTAGAAATATAACAAGGGAAAAATATTTCTGAGTAATAATTGATGTCTAAGCACAGACATGAAGGTTGAACATTGACTTTTATATTCAGCTACTTAACAAGATAGAGACACTGCCTCCCATAAGGTTATTAAAATGTATGAGCTACAATACATTGAAACAGTTCCACTTCTCAGCAATCAAATCAAACTATTTGACACTGGGAAGTTAACCCAGTCAACAAATGCTCGATGAAATCGGATGTGTCAGCCGAAAGATGCAAATATCGCAGCTTTGCTGTAAACAGGCACAGCACAATTATGTCGATGAATGAAAAGAAGAAAAAGAAACTACTTGACAAAGTGATCAATAAGGACTTGCTCCCCGCAGCATTAAATTAAAAAAAAAAAAAAAAAATGAGTAGTCCAAGCTTGCACAGACAGTTCAACATTTAAGGTCATCTCTTTTGCACGACACAACATTCTTATTAAGTTTGGAGAGGGAACTTGTTTTGAGTGCTGTGACTCTTATAGTGTCACTTCCCTAACTTTTGGAGAAAGTACAGTATATATTTGACAGAGGGCTACTAGAGCAGTAATGGCAAGAAAGGAAATCACAATGAAATCATGTCTTTGTTTGCTAATTAGTCAGTTCAGATTTGAGCTCCTAGGTTGATTCATCTGATAATGGGCATTAGGAGATGTCGTGTTAATTAAACCTATTTATAAAACAAAAGGCAAGGGAATTTTTTGTTTCTAAGAGCAATTTAGTGTTAAAAATGTAATTTATTACACTTGTATTTAATTATAGATTAAGAACAGATTCCTCCTCTTATGTTATCTTTGTAGGTGGGGAGGGGCGTTGGATGTCTTGCCATACACACAAGGGTGGGGGGGGGGTGGGGTCTTGCCATATACTGAAGGGAGGCTCCACAATGAAAAGGTTGGAGACCACTGAATTAAAATCTGGCCTGCGTCAAGTGCTGGCTTAAAAAATATGAATAACTATATGTTTAATGAGCCAGTGGTGTGAGAATGATCCTTAATGTCTTCTTATTTAGTTTAATCTTATGTTCCTATTTCTTTCATTGGTCTGATTAAAAACGAAATTGTTTTAGATGTGTCTGAGTTGTGCCTGTTGAAGAGCTGCACTGTTTACACCTAATATTACACATGAAACTTATTTATGGTATTTGTTGACAAGATTAACTTTTTTGGGCTAGTTTCATAGAACTATCCACATCTTCTTAGTATTACAAATTAATTAAGATGTCATCTGTTGCATTACAAATTGTGTTGCATAATTATATTATATAAGATTACTTAACTGCATTATTTTGGTTTTAATATTGAAGATGACAAACAAAGCTGAAGAGGAAGTTTATTGAAGACAGTTTAGGTTGATTTTCAAATTGTTTGATGTTTTTAAATACGTGCAGCAATATTGGAGTATATCTAGAGTGAATAATCTGAAGCCTCAAAATGCAGCACTTGAAGACAAAAACAATGGAATTCTTTAAGAGGTAATTGTTTGGCACATTTTAGTTGATAGTCTTGACTGTTTTATAAGTTTCTTGAAAAAAGGGTAATCTTTGAATAAGACAAAAAGAGGCAGTCTAGTTGAATGTTTACACACACTGAATGTCACTTGACACCATGATGATTTAAAATAGTTTAACATGAACAAGATTTACTCCCTGTGTGGGTCCCGGAGTTCCCATCGTTTGGAAAAAAGAATGGACCCACAGCCCCCTAAAAGCATGTCACACAAGTCGACTCAGTGGTTTTCTTCAGAGCTGGAGTGCATCCTCCTGAGATGCAAGACACCAACAGTTTGCACACATATAAGGTAGAAGTTTTAAATGGACGTGCATGCAAAACGCTGGATCAAGTATAAATTTCAGAAATAAATGAACATCCAGAAGTTTCTGCCAGAGTTTACAACTGGTGAACGCAAAACAGAAAAAAAAAAAAGATTTACTGCTCCTTGGTTTAATAAAAAGTTAGCAAAAGTAAAGGAGTGGAGTTGAGTTAAAATAATACCGCAGCACTTGGTACATTCCTATGAACACTCCATCCCTATCTTCAGCAGCCAGCACAGAGTTTCATTTATGATAGTACTAGTAGCAGTTTGATTGAATGACTGTCTTGTCCTTCCTCTGAATGCTGAGTGTCGTCGAGATCCGCTGGTTAGTCCTCACTACACAGTTTACTCGCTACACAGGGGCTTGACCACATCTGGTTTGTCATGCATGCATTTACAACCATGTAGAACCAGCCTTTTCATTTCTCACACACCTGCTAGTTGGAGAGAATTCTACACAAGTCAGATTGTTGCCCTGACACTTCTTTGATCTACTATAGCCCTACATTTATATAGACCACTCAGGGCTCTGGTCAAATCATGTTGCTGCTTTTATTTCCACAGACATTTTCTTGGTAGTTATTTGAGGCTGGGTTACTCCTGGAGTCCAGATCAGTTTATAAGCTTGATGCAGATTCAAAACTTATGCTGTTGAGCAAAAGCCCATCATTTTTATCTTATGTTTTGTATACATAAACTGTCAGATATAATTGTTCTCCATCCACATTAGGTGGAAGTCGAGTGATGCTGATAAGGATCTCAACATTCAAGACTTCCGAAATACTTTAGCAGATGTAGTGAACAATTTCCTGACAGATCTGGATGAAGGTAGGAAGAATATTTGTGGATGTTTGATTTCATTCATTGTAAGAGAGAGAGAGAGAGAGAGAGAGAGAGAGAGAGAGAGAGAGAGAGAGAGAGGGAGAGAGAAAGGGGGGAGGGGGAGAGAGAGAGAGAGAGAGTGGTGTATGTGTGCATGTATATTAATTTGTAGGCACCAGTGTGTGTATATTATTAGTGAGGGTATGTGTTCATGTGAGTGTGTATGCATGTATGAAAGTGGGCATATTTAGTTATGTGTTTGTATGTATAATTTTGTGTATGTATGAGTGGGTGTTTGTCTGAATGTATAAGTGTGTATGTACCTTTTTGTTTGTGTGTGTGTGTTTATTTATGTATGAGCTTGTGTATGTATGGGTATGCGTGGTTGTGTGTATGCATTAGTATATATGATTGTGTGTACGTGTGTGGAGGTATGAGAGTGTGCACATGCACCTGGGTTATACATGTGTCTGTATGAATGTAGAGAATGTGTGTTTATGCATGTGTGCGTGCTGTGACCCGAAAAAAAAAGTTTCATTCGTCTGTTCATCATCTTTTTTCTTTTTCTTCTTCTTCAATTCGTCTTCGACCCCTGGGTGAGTTGAGAGAGAGAGATAAGGTTCTGCTTCTTGCTGTTCTGGCTGCCTCGACGTTAGACACATCATACTGTTGTAGAGTTTCTGTGATGTTATCTTTCCATCACATTTTTAGTCTACCCTGTGCTTTAAATCCTACTTGTCTTTTAGTGTATGCCTTATATGGTATGGCATCACAAGGCATTCTCTCTGAGCGAGCAAACCATTTTATTTGTTATCTGTGTAATTGAGAATTGGTTCTATTGTTACTTTTTCTCTTAAACCTTGTTCCTGATATTTATATCTTTTGGCCACTAACAAGCATATTGCCCCCTAACAAGCATATTGTAACTAATTATGTGTTTATAATATTATATGTATTGGACCAAAAGATGCAGATATCACTGCCTATCTGTAAACCACAACATAAAAACCAACTACCCTTTTAAAGACGAATGCAGAAGAAGTAGAAGAATATGAAACAAAAAGACAACGATCAACAGCATTTCATAAAATTTTTTTTTTACTAATGTCAGATCTGATCACTAACCAAGACACAAGAGGCGGTTCTCGTATGTGAGATGTGATGCTTGATAAAAGAATCTGTGTAATCATAAGAGACAGACTAAGAAGTGATGACATGAGAGGAGCTGTACCATACATTGATTTTGTAGAGAGACAGAAAATATAGTGGTTCACACATCTAATGAGAATGGAAGCTGCAGAACTACTGTTGTATGCCTTCAGATGTAAAAGAATGGGTTTAAAGAGCATCAGCAAGACCTAGGGGCACCTTTTGCACTTTGGGCATATAATGCTAGACTTATATTTGTACTGATCAGTCAACACTCGATAGGTGAGGTAGTGAACATCATTCTGGCCGACTTTACTTCCCAAGAGATTATCTGGTTCCTATTTTAGACATGGTCAAATTTGGAGCTAAGATAGTTTAAAAAAAAAAAGCCTTGATTTTACCTCTAGATCTTTGGTCTGCAGGCGAATGTCTAGCTGCTGTGATACTGCAGCTCCCACACTGCTACACACCTGTCACTAGGGCATAAGCTGCAGCTCTCCACAACTGTTCATAGCATAGCCTGAGCCAACACACGAAATAAAACATAAATTCTTCAGATTTCACAGTGGATAAAAAAAGGAAAGGACCGCTTTTTAAGCCTTAAGGTGAATTGGGTCTGTAGGGCTAGACCTGTATTTAATAGACCAAACGGCACTTGGTGGGTGATGTGGTCAGCATCATGCCGGCAATCTTTACTTCCCAGTACTGTACCTGTACCCACTCAATGTTGGGTCCACCTGGGAGCCAAGGTCATTTTTGACCTGTCAGGACCTGAACCCACGACGTTCCGATCCGCAGGCGAGCATCTAGCCGATAGACCATGACGGATTCCTTTTACAGTGGATAGACAAGACGAAATAAGTCACAGGTGATATTGTTTTCTGTTTACCTAGTCTATTCTGTTATTTGTTTGAATTCCTTTGGTTTCAGACACATGTTCCTCGACCTCTTTCTGTCACATTTGCTATTTTAACCCATACTCACCCACTTGCTACAAAGAGAACAATGTGTAAGTGAAATAACTAATGCACTGCAAGTTAATACATAAGTTCAGAACTTATGTATAGCATCAAAGTAATGTTTTATCTTGGTAGCTGAGGGAAGCAGGTAGTAATTATAAACAAAATATGTCCACTATTATGCAACATCCTGAGTAAAAGCCAGGTCTCATTAAAATGAGTACCAAATAATTTCCAGAACTTCCTGGGAATTATCTGGGAAGAAAATAGTGTAGAGGAAGGGAACTGACTGCCCCCACCATATTTGTTTTAGCCTAGAATGTGTGATGAAGGCCTAACACTTCAGACTCATTTCGTTTCTTCCAAGTTGGAGTGCATCTGCCTGAGAGGCAAGGAACCAGTTGTCTGTATAAACATATTCTGTATAATCATATGCCAGATCTGTAAAACGAATGTGCAGAAAACTCACGTTTTGGAACAAGACCAAATTCCAGAAGTGGATCATCAACCAGAACTTTCCACCGGAGTCTACAGCTTTTGAATGCTGAGAAGAAGAAAAACAAGAAAAAGAAGAAGAAGAAGACACCCATTCGGCAATATCTATTATGGAATTACTCTTACTGTGACCTTTTTCCCCACATATAGTCTTAGATCTTATGAAATTTTTCATATATAATATGACCATAGTTTGCTTCTTTGTTTTAGTTGCTGAAACACTAGGCACCAGTTTAGATGCAAATGGAAGTTTCTGGCCTCTGACAATGTGTCAAAATTTCCTTGGAGACAACCCAGATATCTTCTGTCAAGCATGTTCAGAATCAGCCTGCCAGGATGACACTCAGACACTAGAAGAGAGAACTTCCAATGGTTTTTATGTCTTCCTTTTTTTCTAAATGTTTGGTTATTTAAGATGTATTTAGCTCTTCCAGTCTCAGGCATATTTCTTATTTTTTGTTCTAAGCACTTGTTGCTTACAAGCATTATTTGGGCTACTATGGACAAAATGAGTTGAAGTAACAGTTGAGATGGAATAGCTATTCTTACAGCTGGGTGGATAGCAGAGAGTAGATATAAAGACAAATCACAAAGCGAATGACAGTATAAAACAAGAAAAGTTGCTTAGGGCTGTCATAGAAGGTGCTTAATTAAGGGTTCGCTGAAATGGATGTGTTGGACTGAAAGGCACGTATGTTGCAGCGCAGCCAACTACTCTTTTCTTCTTCTTCTTTGCATTCACCAGCTGTAAACTCTGGCGGTAAGTTCTGGTTGTTGATCCACTTCTGGTGTGGTTTCAGAACTTGTGTCTGCATGCAGATCTGTTTTACAGATCTGACTTATTAGTATGCAGGCTGATGGTTCCTCTTAGGCTGATGGTTCCCGCTAGACAGCGGCACTGTTCGGAGCAGAGGCAAATTTTTTGCTTCTGCCAGACGGTGGCCGATGCATTTTTGCTCCATTTGTAGACTGGATATAGTTTCGTCGCCCAGCTTCTGAGTTGAATGCATGGCGTGACCCTGTGAGCTGCGGATTTAATTTGGAATGTATTTTCGACTGTGACCAACGTGGTGGTGTGAATTGTAGATTCAGAAAATGGCGCGATACCTGTCGTGCAATGCTGGCGGGGCCCGTATTAAAATTGATCGCGCGGGCAACTGCTGATCTGTTGACGACAAGTTCTGCTATCATCAATGATGAACTGCATTTCTAATGTTGGACTGTTTGTGTTAGCACTTCGGATGGCTACCATATGCTTTAATGCGAGTGTATGCTAGATATGCTGAGACAGCAGTCTGTCAATCTTTCCACAAGGGACTGTGATAGACATTCTGAGTGTTTTTTCGCTGGCACAGGAGCGGAGCAAAGATGGGGCGACCCATTTGCTATGAAGCTGAAACTAAGACTACCAGACTCCACCTTTGAAAGAAAACACCATTAATAGTCAGTTTTTAACCGGTTCTTTAGGTCTATGCTTATCTTTTTGGTCCCCACAGTGGGACTCTGAAAACCGACTGAGAAACTTGAGAGTGAATGCAGGAGAAGAAGAAGTTAATGACAGTGATATTAATTTGGAGCAGGTAGAGAATTAAATATTTATTTAACTTGATAACATCAGATTATATGTGAGTCACAAAAAGAAAGATCCAAATAGGACAGATTAAAAACTGTTTGTTGAATAAAAAGTGAAGACCATCAAATGCGGTTTCTGTCTTTGAAAATCAGAACAAAAGCTGTCAAATTACCCATTTTTGACAAAATGGGTAATCTAAATGTTTTGAAAGAGATGAAGATACAAAGCTTTGAGAGAGAATTACAATTTCAATTAATCAAAAGGTAAAAACAAAATAAAAAACAAACCAAAAAAAAAAACACTGCCATTGGATAGGGCACATGTTGAGAAAGCTTAAAAACAGTGTAACTAGTTTGTCTTTGCACTGGAACCCACAAGGGCGCAGGAATAAAGGCAGACCAAAAACACACAAGAAGGGAGCTAGAGAGTCAAATTAAAAAGAAAGGAAGGACATAGGGTGAGCTGCATGCAATAGCAAAGGATAGGATGACTTGGTATGAGTTGGTTGATGGCCTACGCTGCATTAGGGGAATAAATGGCAGAAGCAGTTTTTGTTTTTCCCTTGTTATATTTCGTAAATTCTTATTGCTACAGAATGTGCTAGTTTATTCTGTTCTTCCGTTCGCCAGACTTTAGTGGCTTGTTTCCTTCAGATTTTTTGTTGGGTTTATGTTTCTGGTGTTGTAACTGGCATATTAGTTAGTGGTCTGTGGCGCGGTGATTTATGTCACAGGCGTGAGGGAAAGTTAAGTCCAACATGATGTGTATAAGGAGATACTCCGTACGTCACTCGGGCGCCAGTCCTTTAATATCCTGGTTGTACGGAACCTCACGCAAGACCCCGGCAGCACGTCCTCGTCGTGCGCCACGGATAATGTCTCAAATGAGCATTAACAGAGCTGCCAGGGGATCTCGGAGTTTGGCGGCCCCCAGAGGTGATGTGTCCTTGTGGCTCTCATCAGCCCGCCCCCAAACGCTTGGGTGAAAAAATTGTTATCAAAACTCATTAGGAACATGAGTAGGTCTGCCAAACGTACAGCCAAAATTACAACCCTTGGTTAAAAGACTGCGGAATAAAGAGAACATTGTTCACTGCACATCCTCTGTTAACCCTCAGTGTCGTCGTCACCGCGCTGGGGTACACCACAACAGAAACCATCCATAGGCTGGCCATTCATGTACATCCTCGGTTAACCCTCAGTGTCGTCGTCACCGCGCTGGGGTACACCACAACAGCAACCATCCATAGGCTGGCCATTCATGTACATCCATGGTTAACCCTCAGTGTCGTCGTCACCGCGCTGGGGTACACCACAACAGCAACCATCCATAGGCTGGCCATTCATGTCCTTGGTAAACCCTCAGTTTCGTCGTCACCGCGCTGTGGTACACCACAACAGCAACCATCCATCGATCGGATGGCTAAGCCTAAATTTCCGACAAAACTAGATCATACGGATCAAAATCTGACCTCAAAATTTGAATTGAACTGAAAAAGACCGAATGTCCACACCCAAAGACACCACTCGCCCGAGTGTTGGGACAAAACTGATAACGATATGCCTGATGCAGGATGTAAAATCTGTCGGGCTAACGGCTCGTCAAAGAAATCTAACGTGCGAAGAAAAAAGAATGTACCTATCTGTGTGGTTACAAAAGTCCAAAACCCGCGGGCTGCTCCCCGCTGACCCCCAGAGGGCGCAGCCCCTGTAGAGCGGGAGGCCTGATACGGTTGTGAGGTTAAGCAGGTTTGTGCAGGACGTGACGATTCCTTGGGTGAGCCCAGAACCAGAGCGCCATGTGTCGGCTCTGCATACATGGATGCCTCCTTGGATGGCGGGGAATGCCCAAGATCTGCCCCTGCCTTCCCTTGAGGGCTAACTGTTCCACAGGGGGCCGACCAAAAGGGGTACTCCGGGGGCAATACCTGCGGCAAAGGAGACGAAGTGGACACCACACAAATCAGGCAACGTCTCGACCCACACAAAACAATGGCCACAGTCACCCTAGAAATAGGCCTGACGTCTTCCTTCGAAGTCGGCGTACAGCTGCCCATGAGGCAGGGAAATAAAAAACGGTTGTACACGCAAAAATCAGGTCCAGGTGAAAGCCAAAAGTCCAAGCGGATGATTACCTGACCTTCCACTGGAATTCACAGCCGGTGTTCGATGAAAAAAAAAAAAAAAAGAGTTAGTGGTCTTGACTCCTGAGTGGTCTGGGTTTAGTCCCCAGAAGTAGCAGGATTTTGTCAACCATTATGACTGTTAGGCCAATCCAACTTCCTAAAAATGAGTGCCCAGTAATGTCCTGAATTTTCTGTGTATTGACTGAAGAAAAATAACTGACCAACCAGCTTCATATGTCAGGGCCTAATTTGCATGAAAGCCTAACACTTATTCCCAGTGGCTGTATGTGCTAAATTGGGGTCTCTGTGGCAAAATGGTCAAGCCACGTATGCTTCGCGCTGTGTAGGTATTGGTTGGTTTCATGAGCACATTACTCAGTTTCTGAGTGCAATTTTTAAGATCTCTTAGATTGTTGCAGGAGCTACAGTTACTACTTTGTACAGCGCTTTCAGCATTTGGCTAGCCATTTGATGGAGAGTGAACAAGCCAAATGGGATAGCCTGGGGCATTGAAGTTGATCCTCTCGACTTTAACTGACTTTTCACCATATGTGTTCCTGGGCCCTATTTTGGGGGGGAAAAGAATAGACCCGCTGCCCCCCCCTCCCCCCCCCCCCTAACAAGCATATCGTACAAGGCAACAAATGAGTGTTTCCTTTAAAACCAGAGGCATCTGCCTGAGAGACAAGGAACCAACAGTCTGCATACCAATAAGCCAGATTTGTAAAACAGATGTGCATGCTAAAACTCAACTTCTGGAACGACTGAAATCTGCTAGCGGACAACCAGAACTTTCTACCAGAGTCAATAGCCGGTGAATGCCTAGAAGAAAAAGAACTGACTTTAATTACCAGAATTGTTTGAAAGTACACTAATATATTTTGAACTTGACAATCTTTACTCCTACAATCTTGTAAGATTAATACATAAACTATGCACTATTCAGTAACCGAATATAACTGGTAGACATAAATATCCATTATTGAAATAGAAAAAAAAATATATTTCAATAGCTTTAATAGGCACAATGGAACTGCCTTCACCTTTACTATGGTTCTGTAAAAAATGGTAATGAACTATGCTGATAATTTTAACTTGTGGATTTCAGTGCAGTTTTGAAGATACAAATGTTCTCAACTTTTGAATATGTTAAATACACCTTGCATATAGATTATGCCGATTTATATTTTCAGCATTCTGCCTTTGGTGCATTCGCCACTTAATGCATGTATTGAGTCAACCAGATTGCTCAGAGATACATCTTGCCACCGTTAAACTGATCCAGGATATGTTAGATTCTGTTCTAATGAAGAGCAAATATACTTTTGAACAGTATATTTTAGAATTCATTAAAGCAAGTTCAGGTAACTAGCCATATTTACAAATGTATGTTGTTCTTTATATTGTGAATCAGGTGTTAGGACAACTAATACAGCATCTAACATATAGAAAGATATACTGTGTATGTCTACCAAGGCAATATTATTAAAAACATTTTTTTCCCCCGACTGACATCAGTGTCAAATATTGGCCCTTCCAACACCTAATGCATGACAAATTGCAACATAAAAGATCTCAGAAGAGCTGCTTCCCCATGTGGTTTCCATGATCCCATTGCGGGGAAAACAACAACAGACCCACTGCCTACCTAACAAGCATGTCCTAAGAGTTGACTGATTGGGGTTTCCTTCGAAGTCAGAAGGCATCTGCCTGAGAGGCAAGTAACCAATAGTCTGCATACAAAGACATCTGTAAAATGGATGTGCACGCAAAACTTAGGTTCTGGAACAAGTCTGGGAGAGATAAAACTAGACAGATGGAAATTAGGAAAAGACTGACTTAAATCGCCATACAGTTAATTAAACAACAACAGACAAAATAATTAAGCCATCAGACAAGAAATCCCTAATACCAACTGCCAGAAATAGCCATAGTGACCAAGTATAATCAGCACCGATCATGGAAAATTCATGCCAAATTTGGAACTACAGCATCAAGAGCAATCTTATAGAAATGAAGACCAACTTAGAAAGCATATTAAAAAAAATTGCAGTGATAATCCTTACATTTCCCTCCCTCCAACACTTCATTGAGATAACTGCAGGACAAGAAGCGGTTAATATTGTTAACAGCTACAGGGTATTCTGGATATTATTTTCATTATGGCATGGAAATGTAATGTATTTAAGCGGGTATATGCTGGATGCATGTATAGGCTGCACCTGAGACGATAACTTGAGGGAAAGGGAACTTTTTTTTCTTAACATTTCCAAGAGAGACCAGAACTGAAACAGAAGTACCTGTAAGCAGTAAAAGATGTGCAGCGTAAGAGCAAGTTGTAAATTTAAGTTGCTAGTAGTGCATTATACACAAGAAAATGGAAAAGGAGCTGTTGGGAGGAAGTTTGATGTGGTTGAGAATAATGTGCCAAGATAGATCGGATTGAAAGATGCTCTTGAAAAAAAAAACATTCTAAAGTCAGCAGTCTTTTCGTGGCATGAAGGTGAAATACCCTGAAATAGAAACCAATCTGCTGGAACATATCAAGAAAATATGGACAGGTGGATTTTCTGTGCGCATGGAAATGCTACAGCTTAAAGTATGTCAATTATCATGCATCATGGGAATTCATCAGAGTGAATTTAAAGCCAATTAAGGCTAGGCAAGGCACTTTGTGGGACAAAATAACCTTGTGATTCGGCGACGGACAGCAATGGTGCAGCGACTTCCCGACACCTGCCTGGAAAAACTGTATGCGTTTATAAGACATGTTCTGAGGTTACAGAAGACACACAATTACAGCATAGAGGCAATCAGAAATGTAGATGAAACTCATTTTCTTTAATATTACAGGTAAAACAACAGTGAACAAAGCTGGTGACAAAATAAAAAGTGTGACTAACTTATCCTATGTCATCCTGTAATTTGCTATTGGATGCAGCTGACCCCAACTTTCCCCTCCCCCTCCCATCTTTTTAATTTCACTCTCTAGCTCTCTTCTCAGTGTTTTTTTTTTTTTTTTTTAGTCTGCCTTTTTTCGATGCCTCTGTGGGTTCCAGTGTATAGACATTCTAGTTTGATTCACTAGAATATGTTTAGTTCTCTCCAGAAACTCTACATTAGTAATGTTATCATACCGTGTAATTTCTTCTATTCTGCCCAGCCACCAGTTAATGAATGCTCTTAATTTATTAGTATCTGTTTTAAATGTTCTCAGTGTTTCAACTTCATACAATAGTATTGATAAGAATCAGACATATAATTTGTAAAAGGTTTCATCTTTATTGTACCTGGATTTTTGCAGAGCTGATTCAACTGAGCCATGATCTATATAGTGGTGTTGAGACAACTTCGTTGAGCTACTTTGACTTTGATGTTGATTTGGCACAGCAGAGTCTGAAAGATTCAACTCAAAATTCAGAGGTGAAATATTATGATTTGGAGTTAGTAGCTAGTGGTTATTGATTTAAATCGGAAGATAAGGCAACATAACAACACATCAGCGACCGTGTCACCCATTGGCTCGCCGGTGGATGACTTTGTCGCGGGCCGGACAGTTTGTGGGTCTGCCTCCTTTGATTGCATCAACACTGCAGTAGTCCTGTTTACGGCTCTTGGAAGCGTGCAGTGCTAAGCCAGTTTATATGGTGCAGTTAACCTAGTCACAATTATAACCTAAAGCTCCACCTTTGGGGATACTGGTTAAACGTGACAATTTTTTCCCCAGCCAAAAAAAAAAAAAAAAAAAAAACAACGAAAAAACAACAGCCAAAAAAAAAGGATCTTCTCCTAGATATGAAATGACATGATGTGGATGGAACCAAATAGAGGTAGATTTCTAACACCTAATAAAATCTCCAGAATGTACCTCTCAGATGTCAGAATATCTGAACTGAGAAAGACAGTTAAAGAGGCAAGGGAACATTGAATACCAAGGAAAGCCTTTTTGATGTAAAGGCTAGATGATCAACCTGCCAGCTTGAAGGTTGAGGGTTCAAATCCGCATCAGGTCTGATTTAAAAAAAAATAACTTTGGCTACCATGTTGATTAAACCTAAAAATGAGTAGTAGGTATTGTACTGAGAAGTACACTTGGACACTTACTAAACAAGCTGAACAGTGCATAAATGACTTTGAATACAAATGTTATAGACGGGTTCTAAGAATATCATGGGTAAAGAAAAGAACAAATGCATCCATACTTCAAGAACTGAATATTGAAGAAGGTTAGCTAAAGACGATAAAACACAGAAAATTGAAATATTTTGGCCACCTGAAACGTCACAAAAGTTTGGAGAGAACAGTAATGGAGGGGTATATGCCTGGGAATAGAAGAAGAGGAATGCAAAATAGAAGATGAGTGCAGGATGTGGCGGATGATCTCCAGATGGGTGTAGTGAACTCGGGAAATCTTCCTTGTGATCGAGAAATTTTCCAGAGGGTTGTTATGAGCGTAAGGTTCTGCAAAGGACATGCTACTGACTGACTGACTGAGAAGTAAAAGTTAATGTTGACCAAATCACCAATCAAGAGCCGATTAGTCTATAAAGATATGATTCTTGAAAATATACCTAATGTACCGCTGCATGAAAGGGGTACTTTACAAAAACTCAGGAGTGGTAAGCCAGTAGAAGATGCAAAAAGAAAGGATGTATGATGTGAAATGTTTTGCTGAGCACTAAACAGACACAGCACTAACACTATCCAGCAGTACAGGATATTTAAAAAAAAAAAAAAAAATATATATATATATATATATATATATATATATATATATATATATATAAAAGCAAGTACATCATTATCTTTTTATGGTCCTGTATGTCAGTTTGAAGTCTAATTAGGAGACTTCTTTATCTCTACAATCAGTAATTGTCTTGCTTATGCCACTATCTTTCATCCCATGTGTGCCTGCATTGATAAATCTGTCTATGTTTATTTTATACATGTTCTCGTTCAGCTTCTCCCTTTTTTGCTCAGTATTTTGCCTTATAGTACTCATTTGTGTTTTTTCATGCCTCAAAATGTGGCCAAATCCTAAAAGCCATGAAAAAAGTACAGGAAAAGAAGATTATGACCAGCAGTTATCAATCTTGGAAAGACAGGTTAGGAACTACAAGTCGAATTGAGTGGTTAGCATGAGGTAACTGAAAACCTGTACCACAAAAAAAAATGTAAGGCAGAAGAAGTATAAAATCGAAGTTTTGTTAGGAACTGATATCATAGCACCCAGGACATTGTCATCAGTGCTCAGTTCCATCATCAGCAGTCGTGCAGAGTTCCAATACCACTGGCACCTGTTGCAGTCTGATTATTTGTCCATTCTGCTTTTCCTCTTAGTGTTGTCAGCCACATCCCCTGGAAATTAGATGAAGGTGAACTCTAAGGAATGTTGAATTTTTTTTTTCAGAGTAATAGCGAAGATGATATTGTGATGAAGAAGATAGATATCATATTGACAGAAACCTCCCACTGTGAATGTTTACAAGCAAATATTTTGTAAGTAAAGAATAGTAACTTTTGATATTTGTTTCTTTTTGTTTTTATTGTCCAGAACCTTTTATGGAAAACATTTAGGATTTATTATTTTTAAAAATTTGTTTGTTTGTATGGAGTTATGAGTTTTAAATGATAACACAAACAACTACAATTTGAAACAATCAGGAAACTTCATGGCTAGCCCAGTGACTGAAATAATTGATGGTGATGATTGTTGTGGGCTAAACTCACTTTACTGTTCGGTTGTGATAGGCGTCGGAGGCGTGATTGCCTACGCCGGTGGTGGAGGCGCTGGATGATGATGGTGATGGCAGAGGCGAGGGCAAAAGGTCCACATGGGTAAAGTGAGAGAGGAGTGTTTCTCTAGTTTAGTGAGAGACACGGATTCACACATTTTGCGAGACCCATGCATGACTAGTCCCTGAGCTGAAAGTTAGCCCAGGTCAAGTCAGTGCCCCTCAGTCTGTGAGAGAGTTAGGACATGTGTGATTTTTAGTAGCACTCATGTGTATTATTTTATTCATGTGAAACTTAGATTGTTCATCAGAAGTTGGTGTATAATTCGGAACGCTCCATTTGAGTGTATTTAATGGAGACAAGGTGTTGAGGGCCCAACATCTCTTTATGATCCAGCTGCGAAGATGTGTTCCTGATCGCATTGGAGGCTGATTGTGACCGTGTTTGAGGGGGGGGGGGGAGGCAAGTCTCTAGTCATTTATTATGTATAGGTTATTAGTGACCCAAAGTGTGGGCACAAAACCAAAGTATTCATTAAAGGCTACTGGTGACCCCAGGAGGGGTCTGCAGGCCAAAGGTGTTGATGTTGTAGACTCATGTAAAGTCGAGGCTAGGTGTTCCCCTTTGAGAGGACACTGCCTTGGAGGCAGATCATTGAGTATCTGGGGGTATTTGACGGATAGTAGTTGGGTAATCACCAAATTCATCTTCATCGTCACAATGTGTTTCGTTCCAATAAATAGACTGATGCACAGTTATAGAGATGAATCTTCCTGTAATGTTAATGTGGTTGGCTGTTGATTGTTATCCGTGTTAGTTATACGATGTGACTGTGTGAACTGTGTTACTTAAGCACTCTCTGGTAGGAAACTCAATTAGTCATCTGATAGTCGACTTAGGAACTTTTGCATATATGGTAGTTAAAAAAAAAAGTAAAGGTAAAGGTCCTTTTTCCACCCCTTTAGGCGTATAAGGCATATAGAGCTAGACCTATATTTTTATAGACCAATCGGCACAAGATGGGTGATCTGGTCACCATCACGCAAGCCACCTTTACTTCCAGGGACTGCACCCGGTACCCATTCGAGGCTGGGTCGACCTTGGAGAAAAGGTAATTTTTTTAAAAAAGTACCGCTCCACCAGGGAGTAAACCCACGACCTTCCGGTCTGGGGGCGAGCATCTAGCTGCTATGCCACGGCGATTCCTTTTGCATATATGGGTGAAGCCTTAGCAAGGAGGCAGTGCCTTACAAGTCTACGCTTCACATTAATGGAGGTCAAGGCCATTTTAACAGTTTAGGGGCCTGTATGTTTCAACATGGGAGCCAAGCTGGGATGATGCTGCATTTGCTGTCATTGCCACTTTTCTTCTTCTTTGCTTCTTTGCATTCACCAGCTGTAAACTCTGGTGGAAAGTCCTGGTTGTTCGTCCACTTCTGGACTGCAGTCCTGTTAAAAAACCTGAGTGTTGCATGTGCATCCGTTTGACAGACCTGACACATTTGTGTGCAGACAGTTGGTTCCTTACCTCTCAGGCAGATGCACTCCGACTTCGAAGGAAGCTCCCAGTTAGTCGACTCTTTACGACATGCTTTTGGGTAGGCAGTGGGTCTATTCTTGTTTTCCCTATAACAGGGCCCCGGAACCCACACGGCGGTTGGCCACTTATGAAATCTTTCTCTTTATTTAATGTAATAGAAATATTAAATGGAAAATCCTGCACAAATTAATTAGGAAATATCTTTGCCAGTTGTATGTAATTCTTATCCAGATTAACCTTCCCTTTTAGTTTTATGGGACATTGAGGGTCATATTACAGCTTCATTTATGTGGTGGCTTTGTCATCCATGACCCACCACAGCCAGTCCAAATATTAGTTGTCGGATATCTCATTTACATTCTGTTATTCTTACACAGAAAGATCCTTCAGGGATTGCTGCTGAGGTTGAATCAGTGGTCCAGTTCTTACATAGATGTCTTCTGGGGCTGCTTATGTTGCAACCTGGAGGAAGGAGATTTCGATCTGAAAATGGTCAGTAATTGAGTTGTTAATGTCCCTTCGAAATCATAAAACTGCTCATTGCATGAATTGGGCAAATTGAATCTTACTTATGAAGTTAAAAAAAAAAAAATGTTTTTCTATAGTTAATTTAAATAATGTGGACACAAGCAGTACATTGCACAATTTATTGCCTGGCACATTTCACTTATCTCATCAGGTGCATTAATACTAAGTTAATCAAATATAATGAAATAAAATATAATGAAGTACAAAAATGAGTCCTGTCCACTAAAAAACAGCTAAAAAATCCAGGGAATAAATTGAGCAATGTACTGTTTGTGTCCACATTATTTAAATTACTAATGAATTGTCTATTTTCTTATGGTGTACAACTGAGATGAGAAAGAGAATTCTTAAAAGGTATATAGAGCAGCTAATCATGGTATATAAAAGTGAATCATGGACAGTCACTATTTAGTGAAGAATTATGTGGAAGCTGCAGAGGTGTGGTTTTGTTGATAAATGATAATACCATGGACGCATAGAAACAAGTGTAATGAAGATGTCTTGAGAGAAAGAAACTAGAAAAGGTGTAATGAAGATGTCCTGAAAGAAATACACTCAGGAACAACTGATTACATACATTAGAAGAAGACAGTCTACATTCTTTGGTCATTTAATGTTTGTTGCATATATTTTACAGGACATTGCAGAACTAACACAAGCATATTTTGGCTGTTTGATTTTACTAGGCAGTTCTATGTTGAGTAGTTTGCCATTGCTTTCTAAATGGCAGGCTGTCAATATCAAGTTGAAATCAAAGTGATATGCTGCCAGATCATCTGCAGCTAGATTTAAACCGGGTATCTTGGAATTACAAAGTGTGTTCGCAATACCCAAACCACAGAGGTCACATAAATTTGGAAAACTAGTATCTGGTGAGAGTGAGAAGTCAGAGGGGAAGAGACGCTGAGGGAGACCAAAAGATAAGATGCTGGACAGTTTGGCAGTATGACATGGAGGAACATCAGCATCAGAAATGATTGAAAGCAAATGAAACAGAAGGCTGTGGATAGGCATGACTAACACTGCCACCCACACTGCATGATCTATAAGAAGATGTATCTCTGTTAAGGTTATGGTTGGACATGTGATTATTAGGTCTTGGCATAATGTTAATTCATTATTACCATTTGTTCTGGTATTGACAAAATTAATCCTATGTGGTCAGAAAAAGAATCCTGACCTGCACAGTCTGTGGTGACTACTAATCATATAGCCTTAAATCTTCAGACTCAACACCCCCCTTTTCCATCCCCCACCCCACCCTCATCCTACACAACCCTAAAAAAAATGGTAAAAAGAGGCAGTACAGACAGTTGGCATGGGTTAATCTGCTCTAATTTTAGCTTCAGAAATTGTGTGGAAGGTCAGATGGCTTGATTAATGATACCAGATTACCCATGGAGTGCTGTTTCATCAAGATAAATATTGACTTAGCACATTACTCTTAATATGTTTGTTAATGTGTTTGGATGGCCTGGAACCTGGGGCTCCTTTAATTCTGTATTAATTGCAGTATACAGTGCTACCTAAGTATACATCCACTTCTGTATACTTGGTATACATCCTGTTTAGGCGCGGACAATTTTGCTTGGTATATAACCTTTATTTAGAATATGACGTGTGCTAGAACTTGTATGAGTCAAAGTGAGTCATGAAATGGCACGTTACCCTTGTTTATCTCTCTCAATAATCAAGGAAATATTTGTAAAACGGATGATGTCAGAAACGTTACAAAGAAGTATCCCCCCAACAAAGCCTAAACAAGCCATAATAACATTGTCCGGAATGACAAGACAGTGTCACATTTCAGAAACATCCTGAAAAGAAGACAGACGTAAAGTTTTTTTGGACAGATTTTTAGTAAAAGTCAAACCTGGGGAGCTTTGACCAAGTCCAAATAGGGAAAGGAGAGAGAACAACAAAATAAAGATGGAAAACCACTAGAATTTAAATTTTCTTAGGCATTTTTGGAAGGGGACTCTACTTCCAGACAATAGCATTTCCTCCTCTTCCCTTCTCACCGCCATCCTAGTAGGCACTCAGCTGTTCTTAGCAAGTTTACATTTTCATTTGTTTCATCTAATTGCTTTTATAATTTAGTACTAAGCAGTGTTTAATTTATTTTATACAACCCCTTTAATGTATAATTTGCAACAATAGGTATTGAGCAGTGTTGAAATTATTTTTATACAACCTCTTCAGTGTATAATATGCAACAATAGGGATTAAGCAGTGTTGACCTTAATTTATACAACCTCTTCAGTGTATTATATGCAACAATATGATTTTTTTCATGGGAACGGATTAATGATTTTCCTTTTTGTTTCTTATGGACAAATTTGTTTGGTATGCATTCCATCTGGTATATGTCCAGTTATTTGGGACGTATATCGAGGTACCCTGTAAATGATTGATGTCTTCCTCAGGCTTCACTAGAGTCTCTGACCTGTCTGATGAACATACAAGGGTTTCCTCCTGTGCCAGTTAGGGAATACTTCCTGTCATGTCTGACTGCATTATGGGAACTATTGTGTACACAACAAGCACCTTTGAACAATCAGTGAGGCTTTTTAAATTTTTAAAAGTAATATTAACATAAAACATCAGTTACCATCATGAAGACTTTCAATAGTGTCATGGCTAATGCACTTGCCAGCAATCTAGTAATCCTGAGATCAAATCTCCTTGCTCCCCATATGGGTTCCGTGGCTTTATTTTGGAGAAAAAAAAAGAATAGACCCACTGCCCTCTTCACAAACCTGTGATAGGGAGTGACCAATTAAGAAATCCACTTGCAGTGAGACCAGATTTATTTAATCAGAACATTAGGACAGCATCAGTACCGCATAATTGGGTGCACTGCTGTCTGATCCCACTTCCAAGATCGTTCAAGGATCATTCAAAGTTTAGTGGCTTTAGAATCATCACTTTACAAAATACATTTAGGAAGGTCTTAGAGAAGATAGTTGCTGTCAAACTGCAAGAATTTATTAAAATTTGTAGTATGAAGAATGAGAGATTAAGATAAATTGATTAGAGGCTCCAATTTTAGGTTGCTTTCTGCCAGTTAAGTAAAACTTCTTTTCCCGGAGCTCATGCACATAAAACAAAAAACAAGATAAGTCTAGAAAGCCAGATAACTTAATTTCTGTTTGTTTTAAAGCCATAGCAGACAACTCTGAAGACAGTCAGTAGCAGTGTCAGCTCATTACACCACATAAGACAATTAAGCTCGGTAAATATTTTATACCATTTAATTGATAAAATCTGTAAATATAAAGTTCTTGCTAATACATGTATAGATGTTACACTGCTATATTTCATTTGTTACCCCCTTTAGGGAGAGAGAGCAGCTGGAACAGACAGTCGCAAAGTTTACCAACGCTTTGATTAGCTGTGACAAAAACGGGTACTTGGCTTCCAAAACAAGTTTCTTTCACAGGCTAATAGAAAGACTTTGCTCTAAAGGACTCACTAACTTATCCTGTTTGGAGGCTAAGCAGGCTGCCGTCAGTCTGTTTGTCAGTGAACTCAAGAAAATGTCTTCAGCTGGAGTTATTTTGGTAGACCATAGTCCGTCTTTGGATGTTCTTACAGAGCATGCCATGGCTATTTTTAGCACAGAGAATTGTTCGGAGGTAACCAAACTGTATGTATACTTTAAACCACATAGATGTGTTCTTTGTACATTGTAACTGGCTTGCTGATTAATCTTCTGACCCTGAGCTGCTGTAAAGATGGCATCACCGTCCTTTACTCATTCTCAAGAAATCTCTAAACCAGCTTTTTTGCATTAGCCAGTCTCCAATTAGCCTTGGTAATGGAATTGGTTCTGTAGTGTCTGCACTGTGTTTAGGAGGGCCAAATATGATCATAGTTGCTAAAGAAAATATTTGCTGGTTTATTTTATGTGAAAGCGACTTTTTTAGTCATTATAACCTCACAGTGATAATTCCCTTTTAGTATTGAGAAGTTGAGGTCATGGTTTGAGTCGTCATATGAATGATTTATTTTTAGGCCGAGGACAGTTAAATATCCTCTGTGTTTATTGTTATTGATTACTCCCCTTCATAAATTAAAATTTTTTTTTTTCCCAACATGTATAAGGGATCTGTATGTTTTTGAAAGGATTTTATTTAGGGAATTTCCAGTTTTATTTAAAATTTGTCTCCAAAGGATCTGTGAGGTCAGAGGGTTAATAATCAGTTTTTGTTCTTTTGTCCTAGAATTGTATTCACTTAAATAAAAATTATAGTTATTGTAATTCAAAATATGTTAAAACATCTGCACTCCACTTTCATGATCTTCCTGTGTGGGTTCTGAGGCCCTCTTATGGAAATAAAAAAGAGTAGACCCACTGTCTCCCTAACAAGCATGTATTAAGAGTTGACTGATTAGTTTCCTTTGAAATCGGAGTTGATCTGTCTGAATGGCAAGTGAGAAGGGAAGAGAAGGAAATGCTTCTGTCCCACCTAATAAGACTTGTGTTGAAGCTCAACAGGTTTGATTTTACTAAAAATCTGTCCAAAGAACTTTACTTCTGTCTTCTTTTCAGGATGTTTCTGAAATGTGACACTGTCTTGTCATTCCAGACAATGCTATCATTGCTTGTTTTGGTCTCCCTCAGCGTCTCTTCCCCTCCGACTTCTCACTCTCTCGAGATACAGTGTCCATACAAATAAGTCATGTGTGTGAAATGGACGGGCATGCACAACTGAAATTCTGAATTGGGCAAGTCCAGATTTAGAGGAACAACCAGAACTTTCTGCCGGAGTTTACAGCCAGTGAACATGAAGAAGAACTTTCATGATCAGTAGTAATCAAAAACAATAGTTTGTAACTGGATCTGGAGGTAAAGCTCAGAAGAATAACTCTAGGTTCAAAAATTTTATCCAGTGATTTTATAATTAATTTTGTTGTTGTTGATGGAAGCAAATATGACTATTACATTAATGATTTATCATGATATGTTAGCATAAATGGGTAACCAAGATGTTTTGAAAAAGTCAAGGACCCAAAGACGACTTATCACAAACATCAGAAGGATACAGTATTCATTATTTGGACATGTTATGAGAAGAGGAAAACTGGAACATTTGTGTCATCTGGGAGAATTTGTGTAAAGAGAGTAGATAGACATTGTGAGAAGATTTTTGACAGCCTTTTGTCTTGGAATGGAGGGGTGTCAGCACATGAACTGGTAAATGCTGTTATAGATCGCAGGTTGTATGATTGTCTATACCAGTGGGATGATAATAATGTCTGTCCTGTCTCTCTAGTCAGTGTAAAGTGTAGGCCAGACCCCATGGTCACTTCCCCCTGCACCATGTGTATAATTGAACTTTTTCTGGTGCCATTGGAATTGGAACTCCAGACCGGCTGCTGAAGATGCAGATGGATCACCTATGGGAATGTCATCTAGTGCCGTGATGTTGGTCCTTAACTGAGCTCTGTATGAAACAATGATTTATGTTTCCTCTGTTAACGGTTGAATTTCTGTCACAGGCATGAAGGAACATTTGAGAAACTGCAGTGTTAAATATCTTCGCTGATCCAGTTTTTAAAAATGTGTATGCAATTGCTGTGTACCCTTGTACCTTTTTTTTTTTTTAGCTGTGCAGTTTTGCATCTTTCAGCTGAAACTGTCTTCAGACATTTGAGCTAATTAGCCTCCTCGACCGTGTTAAATATTGGGTCCACTTTTATTCAGGCTTTTATTCAGAATGTGAGATAGCCCATAAGGGAGGGCTATTAGGTTGTTTGCTCAGGGAGCTAAAGTGTTGCAGAAGGGGATTGTCGCAGGCCAGAGGCTAGAGTCCTAGCATAGAAAGATCATTAATGTGATAATATTGTCAAGGATCCGCAGGACACTTGCTAGGCCTCTGCGGGCCAGATTCAGCCCACAGGCAGCAGTTAAATAGCCCTGCAATAAAGTGACAAAGCACTGCATGTCCTTAGTCTTGCATAGTCTCATGCAAGACATCTGTCAGTCACCCGCATCATACACCTTGGATGAGTGCTCCACCTTATCAACTAAAGATTACACTGAAGTTTTCAGTTATTTTTTTTCCCCATAGCCTGATACTGAAACTAAAATAGGGGCAGAGAAAATAAGAAGATAACTGCTTCAAGTAATAATATAAACCATTTGATGCATGTAATGGTTAATATGTTTGACTTTTTCATTTCTGGTTGTCCAATGTGCTGTGCAGTACATAGTCCCACTGTTGGTTCAGTTGACCCTTTTGGAATGTAGCGGTGTTGACAGTTCTCCAGATGTGTGTGCAGGAAGTGTTTCTGAAGGCAGTACTACACCTGTCAGGAGACCCGGAGTGTTGTCCAGGAAAAGGTAAAATATAATCATTTTATCATATTTTGTTTCTCAATAACATCCATTGACACAGTTGACCATGGTGAGACAGTGGAAACTGATTAGACTTATCAGCAAACCAAGAAAGACATTGACACAGAATTAGACTGAATGGGAATGGACACTACTCAAACATGCCAACATCAAGTTCATTGCATTGCAACTAATCAACGGAGGTTGTGGGACCTGATCACACAATTAACAGTAACTGGTGACTCATTGATACGCAGTGTTATGGGTTTGAATTTTAAATGTTGAATTAGAAATTCAATTGACAACCCTCAGAAATTCCCATAAGCTGTCTTCAGCAGTTAGTATAAAGTTTCAATTCTGATAGCACCAGTAACAGTTTGATTGTAAGTCTGTATCACTTTTATCTTTAATGTTGAGCGTCATCCTGATTCTCTGGCCACTCCTCGTGGCACCATTTTCTCAGACCGTGATGATCTGTTTGTGCGGTGACACTGTTCATTCGCTCCCAAAGGACCCTTACAACATCAACATCCCAGATATTTCTCTGGGAAGGAAGGGTGGCCAGCAAGGGAGATGGCCACCTCACCTTAGAATGGTGTTTTATGCTCGTCTGAGGTCATCTCTCACTATAATTCTCTTGCTGCAAGATGCATCATAGGTTTATATTTATGTTGAAAGAAACAGACCTTGTTGTTATAGTAGAAGTGATTGCTTTAATTTAGTGTCTTCCAACTTTTTGTTGTTGTTGTTGGTGTCATGTACCACCTAAGCCTTTCTAAAATTCTTAAAACGCCTATGCAACATCTCCATAAGGTTAACGATCACATTACCCCTATGTATGGGCCCCACACTGGGAAAAATTGCTCTAATTTATGAGAAGATATCTGAAAGAGAAATCTGCCAGCTGCATTAATTGAAACCAAAAAACAAAAACATGCCTTGTTCAGTAAAACTACATGAATTTATAGTTTTGTTTTTTTAAAGTGACCGCACAACTATAATAAAGCTTTTTATTCCAACACCGTACTGCTAGTTTTAAACCTGGACATTACCAGAGGCTGATCTATGTAAAAACAGGCCAGAGGCCCGAGGAAAGTCTCCAGCTTAACCTCAGAGACAGAGAGAAAGGAAACTGTCAGATAGATTGTGGGAAAGTCTTGCCCCAAATTCATTGAGCAGCAGAGACTCAAAGAGTTTGGTCATCTCTTTAGAATGCAACCACAGTAACTACAAACACAGTCTCTACACTTAAGAAGATCTTAATTGAGAGAAATAGGGCACCCAAGGAGGTGAATTGATCACATTAAAGACACATCCACACAGAATAATAATGGCTAGTGCTACCCATCAAGCATAAACTTTCCTCCTGATGTCACCTAATGGGGAAAACAAAAGTTGATAATGATGTTGACTGTGTGACAAGTTGGAAAAGGATGACTTTAGTATTATAAAATAATGACTAATTCAGCAATATTTATCTCTGTTTTTGCAGGAAAGCTTATGGAAATACTCCAGTGAAAGCCCTACATTCCAGAGTTTTTGCTGGCCTTTTAGATAAAATCCGTGCATTGTCATTGGAAAAGGTGGTAATTTTCATTCATGAAACTTATGTTACATTAAGTCCACCGTTAGGATATATATCTGTAATCCATTACTATCTTCCATAAGGATATTTTTCCATTATTCTGTAGCCACTTTATTCTTCTGGAATTTCATTTTTGCCTTCATTTGTGTTCTCCGTGACAGAATGTTGACATCTAGCACAATATAGTTTATTATAGTTTATATTTTGTTGATTATTGAGCTCCTCGGTTCTATTTTTGTTTTTGGAGCTCCTTAGTTACATTTTATATTTTTGTTGAGCTGGTTTATTACATTTTGTATACTTTTGTCGAACTGTTTAGTTGCATTTTACATTTGGTTGCTGAGCTCCACATTAATAAAATTTACATTTGTTTGTTGAATGCCTCATTAATTACATTTTATATTTGTGTTGAAAATATTTCATGTATTTACTTCTCTTTGTTGATGCCATATTGTATCTGTTACATGTCAGAAGGTTTAATCTAGAATTCTGCATTTTAAATTTAAGTACACATTTTTAGATGTACAGATGTAGTCTTAGGAAAGTAATGTAAATTTTACTCATAAACTACAGCTAATTAATCAGCGAAATTACTTTTTTGTTAGTTGTTGTTGTTGTTGTTATCGATCCAGCGGCGCATGAGCTTTCGCCCTTTGGCCCAATGCCATGTAGTGGAATTTGCATGTTTTCGCAAGCTGATCTTTTCCTCCGTACAAGGTGTTCCACTTGTCTGGTCTCGGAGGGAGTAGCGTTCTTCTTGTCTCACTGAGTTTTGGGCACTCAAAGAGATGGTGTTCAACAGTTTCGTAGGGGTAGTTACATAGCTGGCACTCTGGGGAGTGTTGTGGCTGTATTCTGTTAAGGTGTCCATTGAGTGGAGTATGTTGCGTTCTAAGTCTGAAGATGGTGGCCTGGTCCCTTCTTGTTAGATGGTTAATGCTGTCATTAGGATCAGGGCCAGACATTTGTCTATAAACCTCTCTTCCAGCGTCTCTTCCACTTTTTTGTTAGAATATGCAGTATAAAAGCAAAGTAAAGAACCCTTTTGCACATCTTTAGGCTATTGGACATATAGGGCAGGACCCAATCGGCACTTGGTGGGTGATAGGTGGTCAGCATATCGCCTGCTGCCTATACTTCCCATGACTGTACCTGGTACCCAACTCAAGGCTGGGTCGACCTGGGAACGAGGTCATTTTTGAAAAAAAAAAAGGCAGGCTTGGCCAGGACCTGAACCCATGACCTTCTAATCGTGGGCGATTGTCAAGCGGAAACACCACAGCAACTCCCTATGCAGTATAAAAGATTTAAAAAAATAAAATCTTAGTAGATTCTGGTCCCTTTTGGATGTTTTGAAGTCTCATTTTATGGGAGGGGGGGGGGGGGTGTAGGTTTAAGCATGTCGTAAATGGCCACTAATTAGGGGTTTGCTGAAATTGTATGTTTTAAGCCGAATGGCACAAATATGTCATCCGTGCTGTAAATCACAACATAACATGCTAACCACATTGTTAAGGGTGAGCCAAAAAGAAATAGATACTGATGATTTTGCATAGTTTTGCTACAGGATTGAGTGAGTGTGTAGTTGACTTCACATTAGTGAAAGGATGAGTATTTTTGACACCGCAGTGCTCTTTCAGTACCAATGAACTCACTGCATTTATAAGTTGGTCTTTGCATGATGCACATTAATTAATTTCTTCTGTTCAATTCTTCTCTAACTTTAATCCATTCTATTCAGATTGATAATTTAACCCTTTTGCCCTGAAGAGCCAGAAAACTGATACTTCTTGTTGGCTCCACTTCTTCGTAAATGTCCCTTTTCCGACTAGCCATACTTACCTGTTTGCAAAATGCATAGTTGACGCTATAGGCCGAGTTCACACTTGCACAAAAATTTAGGAGGTTAGCATATTAATACCTTAACTAATTTAGGAGGGAGCTTCCTTTGAACTAAGTGACTTCTTAAAAGCAAAGTTGAAGTCACATTTTATCTTAAGCCTCACTGATAGAGGTCACAAGGTCAGGGCAAGAGTCACATGAGTCTCCAGGGGATGTATTACATTTATTGTCCAAAATTGTGATTATGTTCATTGATTACCCCTTTCATATATCTTTATATATTTGGAATAAAAAAAATTTAAATGTGGATAAATAAATTGTTCACAAATTTATTATTGACCTTTGTCAAAAGTTATGGTTTTTACACATTTTTTTCCTGGCATTTTAACAGGGTCATGACATGTTTTTAAAGTCTTTCTGGGGGGAAGAGGCTAACTCATTCTGTCCCATAGTGGTATTATTTCAACACCTTCAAACACTAAGACTGTTGTTGTACAAGGCACATACATGGGATAGAAAAGCATTGCAAGTATTGTAGTAATGACTGAGACTAAAAGAGATGAATTATTAGAATGCTTTCTAGATTGAACCTTGCTGGTGTAATGGAAAAAAAAAAAAAGTCAATGACAGTGTTGTTTTCTCCTGATAGTATGATTTTTTGTTGCTTTCTCAGACCCCATCAGACCAAACACTGGAGTGCTTGCTTATCAGCATTCAGGTAGCATCAGACTGCATGTCATATCTCAGCGGAAGAGGGAAGTACAGGTATGGGAACATAATTGTTTGGACACAACCAGAACTTTTCTTTCACCAGGGTTTACAGCCACTGAGTGCGTGCTGTCAACATGGACTGTGTAGGTTGGGATTTCCCACCTCCCCTTTCCCGTCAGAAAAACAATCTACAGCCTTACTGAGGATTCAAACCTGGGTCTCCTGCATAAGAGCTCACTATTCTTAGGCTCTCTTCAGGCACCAGCCTAATAGCATAATATTAATTTTAACTGCTTATATCCTGGAAAGTCCTAGTTCAAAGTTGCCATTGTTTAAGTCCAAAGTTAAAAGAAAAACACAGTGGACAGATGTTGTAAAACTAACGATTCAGATTAATGAGTTAATGTAACAGGAATCTGCAAAAATAAGAAGAGACAGAAATTTGGGCTGTCTTTGTGTAATAAGTTGGTGCTTTGTTTAGTATACAGTGTGTTATAAATCTATAATGTGTTAAACATTTTGTTGCATTGTTTAGTATACAAAGTGTTATAAATGTGTCATATGTTAAACATGAAGGTGGAATGGTATACAATGTGGAGTGGAAACATGGAGAACAACTAAGGCAATTACTAATAAGTTAGAAACTTTAATTAACTGGTGTCTGCGCAGAACAGAGGAAATTAAATGGTATGATAGAATCACTAGTGTAGAGCTTTAGGAGAGAACCAAACAGGTTCCAGTGGACCAAGAGGTGAAGAAAAGACTGGCATTAGATAGGACACTCATTGAGAAAACCTGAGACCAGTATAACTAGAATGTATTTGCACTGGAACGCACAGGAGCATAGACATGAAGGCGCCCCCCCCCCCCCCCCCAAAGAAAACCCCACACGGAGAAGGTAGCTAGAGAGTGAAGTTAAACAGATGGGAAGGACATGAGGAGAGCTGCATGCGATAGCAAAGGACTTGGCAAGAGTTGGTTGAGATCCTATGATCCGTTGGGGGTTAGAAAGGCAGAAGAAGAAGAGCCCAGGTATTTATAAGATCACATATTTGATCATCCCACGTAATAATGAAGTTGTTGTCATAGACCTCAAATGTGGGTGCAGATCGGTACCCAGTTTATTGTGTTTTATTGCAGGTATCCCTTATTCACTGAGTCACTGATCAGCTCAGCTGTAGAGTGTTGGATAAGTTACCTACGAAATGTCTCAGATGGGGAAATGGACAGCTTCAAAGATAGATACATCACCATTCTTTCTTCAGTCGCTGCATTGCTCATAGTGAATGGTAATTTATTATTTGAACTCTTTTACTACCATGAGGTTTAGCCTCAGAGGACAAAGGGGTGGTAATAAGATTTTGAAAGTTCACAAGTGCTTTAGAACATCATACTCCCTTTGTGGGTTTCAAAGCAGGTTTTACAGGATTACTGAATTCCATCAGTTGAACTGCTGTATCATTAACCACATTAAAAAATAACTTTTAATTTGAAAGTTACCTTGTTTTCTCATTTGTATTCATAGTAACTGATATAAATGTTCTTTTAATTTTGTTTGGTTTTTCATATCCATTCACCCATTAAAGAGATATTAATGGGAGTGGAGAGTGAGAAGCAACACTACAATTCATACATAATCTGTTTAAGTCACAGCTAATTACCAGCATCATGAAAGCTAATAGACTGTGATGGTTGGGGCATATAGAGAGATTAGCAGATAACAGAGATAAAAATTACATACACAAAAGAGTTGAATGGGATTAGACAACATAGCAAACCAAGAAGATAATGGAGAGATAATATATGTGCAAACCTAAAATCATTTGGAGTCGCCAACTGGAAAGATGAAGCCAGTTACAAAGATGAATAAAGGCGGGTGATATCTGCATTAAAGAACCGTTAGGACTAAGTCTGATCTTGTCCTCATTTTGAAGACCTTATTAATTTATGTAATATATTTATCTATAAATAAATATTATTTATTTGTTAGCATTATTGTTTACTGTCTTGATGGTTTTTTTAAAACATAAGTTTTCTTGTCTTTCATCAGATATATATGAGTTGCCATCCTTAGCTCTGCAAGAGATCTCCTGGATAGTCACTCTTCCATGGATTGCCGTATGTATATGTAAATTAGTAACATTGCATGCATCACGTCTTCAGGTGTATTGGGCATATAGGGCTAGACCTATATTTTATAGGCATGTGGCGGGTGATGTGATCAGCATTAGACTGGCCGCCCTTACTTCCCAGGACTTTACCTGGTACCCATTTAAGGCTGGTTCAACCTGGGAGCCAGAGTAATTTTTGAAAAAGGTCCCAGAGTCAGGGACTAGTCTAGTTCTGTGAGGACCTGAATCCATGACCTTTTGATCCGCAGGGGAGGATCCAGCTGCTACACCAGGGCGGCTCCCTGCACGCAGCACATACACATGTTGAATAGTTTGGTCGCCCAGCTTCTGAGTTGAAATGCATGGCGTGACACTGTGAGCTACGTGCGTTTCTCGTTGGCACAGGAGCTGAGCAACTATGGGGTGACCAGTTTGCTATGAAGCTGAAACTAGGATTACCAGATTACCAGATTACACATGTTGAATTGTAGGAAGCATTTTTGCAAATGAAATAGTTTTCTGTGTTGTACTTTGGATTCTATAGGTGGATTTGACTAATTATGAGTGTTTTCTTTATAATTGGAGTACATTTGCTCGAGAGGTGAAGAGCCAGTGATCTGCATACAAATAAGACAAATCTGTAAAACAAATTTGCATGCAAAACTCGGGTTCCAGAACAGGACCAAAGTCTGTAAGTTGACGAACAATGAACTTTTTGCCTGAGTTTACAGGCGGTGAATGCTAAGAAGAAAAAGAAGAAGTATTGAGGATAAGAATGGACTCTTTGAGTCCCACTGGGTTTAAGCATCACACAGGCCCAAGGGATAGTAAAGATAGTCATACTGCCAGTGCATCATGCATCAATTGGGCTTCTAGGTAGGAACCTATGAACGAATGATGCGTTCCTTGGGACTCAACGAGATAAAGGATGTTTCCTTTCATCTTGGAAGGCAGTCCTGATGACAATTCTGGAAAGATGTCAGATGTCTTTGCAGAAAGACACAAGGTAACAGCTTTGCAGTTAATAGGCAAAAACAACTTCTTATTCTGCATTCAACATCAGCCATGCTGAACATTAAGTGCTAAATGAGTCACAAATAGGATGATGTGTCTAAGATCGCCACCGGTCTCTCACAGCCTGTCTTGTAGTGTAGCTCTGTAGAGCCAGATCACCAGCATGGACCAAGAGTAGTTATGGCAGTCTTGCAGTACATACTTAGGAGTCTATCTGTTTTCTGTACATTCACAGGTGATAGATTCATTTGTCCCTATTTTGTGTAGGTGTACAGTCTGAAGACTTAAAAACTAATGTTTGTTCTTTCCTGTTGAGATTATTTATGCTGTCCCTCTCTGGTCTGTAGTCTCTGCTCTGCCTTCTCCACTCTTCCCTGATGGACTGCTTTAGGGCTATTTTGATTTCTCTGTAGCTCTGTGGTGGATGTTGCTGTGGAAGATTACTTCCAGTTGTTGCTATCATATCTACGAAAGTACAACTCAAACAAAATAAAATCAGATAAATGCAGAAGGATATTAAGAAGACAGATTAATGACACGTTTTATGAGTTGAAAAATTTACAATACTGATATTGCTTGTGCAAATTATTTTATCTGTATTTCTGAAAGTATAACCACAAACATGACATTGCTTCTCTTAATATTTATGTAACTGGATATACACACATACACGCACGCATGCGCACACACATACACACAGACAACGAGAGAGAGAGAGAGAGAGAGAGAGAGAGAGAGAGGAGAGAGAGAGACATTGCTTTTCTTAATATTTATGTAACTGGAGATATACACATGCACGCACACATGCGCACACACATACACACAGACAACGAGAGAGAGAGAGAGAGAGAGAGAGAGAGAGAGAGAGACATTGCTTTTCTTAATATTTATGTAACTGAATATATACACATGCATGCACACATGCGCACACACATACACACAGACAACGAGAGAGAGAGAGGAGAGGGAGGAAGGGAGGTAGGGAGGGAGGGAGGGAGGGAGGGAGAGAGAGAGAGAGAGAGAGAGAGAGAGAGAGAGAGAGAGAGAGAGAGAGAGAGAGAGAGAGAGAGACTTATAGTATCCCTGTAAGACAGAGCTCTAGCACTGCTTTGTAAGCTTGGTCAAATTCAAGAGCTACATGCTGCTTGGGGAAAAACCATACACAGTCAGATTGGATCACTTTGAGAGATCATTGCACATTCCATTGTGTGACCAGATTAACATGTGCATTTTAACTTTGTTGATTTAGGCATTCACTTCCCCATGTTTTCTTTTGCATTTATTAATTCAGAGTGAACCATCTTGGAAGGACATGAAGCCATTTAAACCTAGGGAAGTTGCCATAATTGCATCCAAACTGGCAGATAGATTTGGTATGGATTTGTGTATGTAAATATGTATCATTTTGTTTAGCCGCTGTTTCTTTCTTTTCATCATTATTTAAACATATTCCACTTTTTCATGTGACTGGTGACCAGAGTTATTTTATTTTGTTTGTTTTTATAAGTTATTTTGGGACAAGTACAGAAATTTAAGTACCTTGGCACATGGATAACATCAGCTGGAAGATGCATTACTGAGCTCATCAGTTCTCGTTATGCCTAGTGGCACATATGGCTTCAGAGAGGACTTTCCATGCTTTCCTGTCCTGTGCAATCTTCATTGCAGTTTTCCCATGTCAAAGATGCCGCACTCAAGTCACTTTCTATCGTTCGTCTCCATGTTGTTTTTGGGTGCCCATGTTTTCTCTTTCCCTCTGGTGTTCATGTGAGAGTTGTTTTGGCAGGTATATCAGCATTCATTCTCAGTAACTGTTGAATTTCCAGATTTGCCTCATCCTTCCAGAAGCAGCTCTAGCTTTGTTCAGACATGACTGTATGTCCTCTTCAGTCCCTTCCGCCAGGGACACCACACTGCCAAGATATGTGAAATTTTCTACATTTTCAAGAGTTTGGTTATTTATGGTCACTTGTTGTTGGTTTGGACTGCTTGTCATGATCTTAGTTTTCTTTGTATTTATTCTCAGTCTCACCATTTCTGCTGTGCTGTGTAGTCTGTTACTTTTTTATTGTAAATGTTCATGTTTATTACTGAGATAAGAAACAGAAAAGGAAAGGCAGAAACTGCATCTTATAAAATGAAGAACATCTTATGCAATATATCTCTGTCATTGAAGGTTAGAAAAAGAATTCTTGCTTGCTACATACATCCAGTTTTAACATATGGCTGTGAATCCTGGACAGTCGGTAGGCAAGCCAAACAATTTTTTGAGGCCCCAGAGATTTTGTTTTACAGAAGAATGCTTAAAAAGAGCCAAAAAGAGCAACCAAGAGGTTTTGAAAAAGGCAGGAGCCCGAAAACAACTTATCACAGACATCAGAAGGAGACAGTCATCATTTTTCGGCCATGTTATGAGAAGAGGGAAAATGGAACATGTTGTGACCACTTGAAAGATCTGTGGAAGGAGGGATAGAGGAAGACAATGAGAGAAGATTCTTGACAATCTTGTTGAATGGCATGGAGGTGTGTCAGCACATGAACTGATACATGCTGCAGGAGACCGCAGATTGTCTAGAGTCATGATCTCCCACACCAGTCGCCAAGGCACCTGAAGACGAGGATGATGATGGTGGCCAGAGGAGTCTGATTTCAGTAAGCACTTCTTTTAGGTCACGCTTGAGATAAACCTATACACAGAGCAACACTAACACATTCCATGTTGTTGTAATCATAATGTAAGGTTTTTGCTTGGCAAGATATATGACAAAGATTCATTAACCAGCTGCAGGTTTAGTAAAACTCCCAATGAAGTCATTATGTTAGGTTATTGCTTGGCAAGATATATGACAATGATTCATTAACCAATTTGTAGGTTTAATAAAACTCCCAATGAAGTCATTATGTTAGGTTATTGCTTGGCAAGATATATGACAAAGATTCATTAACCACTTGTAGGTTTAGTAAAACTCCCAATTAAGTCACGTTAGGTTATTGCTTGGCAAGATATATGACAAAGATTCATTAACCACTTGCAGGTTTAGTAAAAATCCCAATGGCTTAGTCATTGTAGATTTGGCTAATCATGGCTAAATTAAGGGTAGAAAAATGGTTTTATAGAAGAATGGTGAGAACACCATGTACAGTTAAAAGAAAAAAAAAGTAATGAATATGCCCTGAAAGATGTTAACTCTCAAAGAATATTGATTATCTGTAACAGAAGAGGATATAGTCCACATTCTTTAGGACACCATGAGAAGAGAAAACTGGATGCCAAGAAAATTGGAAAAAAAGAGTTATTCAGAGATAAACGAGAGGATTTTGGACAGTTTACCTTCATAGCTGGGAAGAACATGTGAATGATCAATGATTTCTCTGTACACAAGACAGAAGATTAGCTGTGCACATACATCCACACGTGTATGCAGGAACAAATAGTACCGCATATTCCTGGGACATCCTTGAACAAAACAAAAATACACTGGACAAACCCTTGAAAAATGTTGAGAATTTGGCTATGAATCCTGATTGTGGAAAGACAAGATGACTGAGTCCAGATGTCATTGACCGAAGAAGAAACAGGCTAAAATAATTAGTTATGTGATTGGTCTAACATTCATTTTTATTGACAAATAGTTCCTGCTTTTTCTACGAGTTGAGAGAAGGGTAAAGTAAAAAGGAACTGAAATTTCAACCTATCTCATAAAGCTATAACCTGATACATGAAAAATTCTTGGCACTTATACATACTCATCCTTAATATTTGTTTCAAGATATGGACTTGATGTGTCAGTGTGTACAAACAATGGTGCTGTTGCCGAGAGATGTTTGTGCAACTTGGAAAAAACATGTCATATCTCAAGCTGTGGTGGGTTGTGTCAACTCTCTCACATATGTTGCTTTTCTTCTTCTGCCCCTCCTCCTCTTTTTCCTCTTTTTCTTCTTCTTCTTCTTCTTCTTCTTCTTCTTCTTCTTCTTCTTCTTCTTCTTCTTCTTCTTCTTCTGCCCCTCCTCCTCTTTTTCCTCTTCTTCTTCTTCTTCTTCTTCTTCTTCTTCTTCTTCTTCTTCTTCTTCTTCTTCTTCTTCTTCTTCTTCTTCTTCTTCTTCTTCTTCTTCTTCTTCTTCTTCTTCTTCTTCTTCTTCTTCTTCTTCTTCTTCTTCTTCTTCTTCTTCTTCTTTTCTTCTTCTTCTGTTGCTGCTGCTGCTACTGCTGCTGCTGCTGTATCAAGATCTTGATGTTTTGTCCCATTGTAGACTTTGAAGCTTCTGTGAGCTGTTTTAATAATAACACATCATGTAATAAATTGATACACATCACCATATGATGGTGATGGGGCATTGCCTGGGACAGAAGGAGTTAATGTTGGGACTCATAATGCGAGAAAGCATGTCTAAGGCTTGGCTTTTCTGATTGGTCCTGACACTCCCGCAAGTGGGACTAGTGGTAGCAGACTTTCGAACCACTCTGTCAAGTCAGTAGGATAATTTACGGTCAGACATCTCGAGACTTGTCTGTCAAACAGTAAGACATTTGAAAATCAGAATTTTGTTCCCGGCACTCAGATGAGTGGGGCAATAAATCTCTGCACAGTAAAGCTTACTTTTAATGTAAAACTGTAGAAATGGTTGAACCTCCCCAAAAGAAGTGAGTAATGAATCCTCTTCACATCAGTAGTGTATCGGGCGTGTAGTACTAGATTCATATTTTTCTAGGACAGTCGGCACTCAGTGGGTGATGTAGTAAGCATCAGGCATCCTGCCTTTGCTTCCCAGGACTTTAGCTGGTGCCCATTTTAGGCTCGATTGATCTGAGAGCCAGGGTTATTTAATGAAAATCTGGCTTGATACAAATTTGAACACAAAACCTTTGGGTTGGAAGGCAAGCATCTAGCAGCTACACCACTGCTGCTCCCAAACCTGTTAAGCTTTGTGTAAAATAATACACACAGTATTAGACTGACATTCATCGCTTTGTTTTTCCACCTTTCAGAGTGACAACAAAGAGGAGATAACAAGAACTATAGTTCAGTGCTTCCCCCTTTTTCTGCATAATCTAGGACCTAAAAATAATTACCTAGTGGAACAAGTCCTTGTGTAAGTTGACCAAATCTGTGTACTGTGGCTCAAAAAGTCACGCATGTATGTATCCGATGTTGAAACAGTTGACCGTATATGTAGCTGATGTTGAAAGAGGTGATCATGTAAATTTCTGATGTTGAAACAGTTGACCATATTTGTAGCTGATGTTGAAAGGGGTGACCATGTAAGTTTATAATGTTGAAACAGTTGACCGTATGTGTAGCTGATGTTGAAAGGGGTGACCATGTAAGTTTATGATGTTGAAACAGTTGACCGTATATGTAGCTGATGTTGAAAGGGGTGATCATGTGAGTTTCTGATGTTGAAACAGTTGACCGTATATGTAGCTGATGTTGAAAGGGGTGATCATGTAAGTTTCTAATGTTGAAACAGTTGACCGTATATGTAGCTGATGTTGAAAGGGGTGATCATGTAAGTTTCTGATGTTGAAACAGTTGACCGTATATGTAGCTGATGTTGAAAGGGGTGATCATGTAAGTTTATAATGTTGAAACAGTTGAATGTATGTGTAGCTGATGTTGAAAGGGGTGATCATGTAAGTTTCTAATGTTGAAACATTTGACTGTATGTGTAGCTGATGTTGAAAGGGGTGATCATGTAAGTTTCTGATGTTGAAACATTTGACTGTATGTGTAGCTGATGTTGAAAGGGGTGATCATGTAAGTTTCTGATGTTGAAACAGTTGACTGTATGTGTAGCTGATGTTGAAAGGAGTGATCATGTAAGTTTCTAATGTTGAAACATTTGACCGTATGTGCAGCTGATGTTGAAAGGAGTGATCATGTAAGTTTCTAATGTTGAAACATTTGACCGTATGTGCAGCTGATGTTGAAAGGGGTGATCATGTGAGTTTATAATGTTGAAACAGTTGACTGTATGTGTAGCTGATGTTGAAAGGGGTGTTCATGTGAGTTTATAATGTTGAAACAGTTGACTGTATGTGTAGCTGATGTTGAAAGGGGTGATCATGTGAGTTTATAATGTTGAAACAGTTGACCGTATTTGTTGCTGATGTTGAAAGGGGTGATCATGTGAGTTTATAATGTTGAAACAGTTGACTGTATGTGCAGCTGATGTTGAAAGGGGTGATCATGTGAGTTTATAATGTTGAAACAGTTGACTGTATGTGTAGCTGATGTTGAAAGGGGTGATCATGTGAGTTTATAATGTTGAAACAGTTGACCGTATTTGTTGCTGATGTTGAAAGGGGTGTTCATGTAAGTTTTTGATGTTGAAACAGTTGACCGTATATGTAGCTGATGTTGAAACAGTTGACCGTATATGTAGCTGATGTTGAAAGGGGTGATCATGTAAGTTTCTGATGTTGAAGCAGTTGATCTTGTATGTATCAGATGCTGAAATGGTTGGCCATATATGTATCAGGTGCTGAAACAGTTGATTGTGTATATGTGTCTGATGTTGAAACAGGCGTGTAAGTTTCTCATGTTTAAGCAGTTGATTGTGTGTGCATCAGATGCTAAAACAGTTGATCATATATGTGTGCGCAATAGTGGACTAAATTATTGTAAATAACAGACTTGTTATACTTGAAGAGTGTGAAAAACAATATGTATCCTCTTGTCTTTACTTCTGTCTTCCGAATCTATGAATGCCACTTAGTATGTTAACATTTAAATGTCATATTACTTCAGTAACCTAAAGGGTCCCCCAGCGATTTATTGCTATACTTCAACTCCAATATTTCATATCATATATCAATACAGTAGTCATTCACTATAAAAGTTTAAAAAAAAAAAAGTAAAGGACCCTTTTACATGCCTTTAGGTGTATTGGGAATATAGGGCAAGACCAATATTTTTATAGACAAATCGGCACCTGGTGAGTGATGTGGTCAGCATCATGCTGGCCGCCTTTATTTCCCAGGACTACACCTGGTACCCACTAAAGGCTGGGTCGACCTAGGAGTCAAGGTCATTAAAAAAAAGTTTGGCTCTGTCAGGGCGCGAACCCACGACCTCCCAATCCGCAGGCGGGCGTCTAGCTACCAACACCACGGTGATTCGTAGCCATTCACTATGAATATTTAAAAAAAATGTGAGTGCATTACTGGTACAACGCTCTCCTACGATTCATAAGGTCGTGGGTTTGGGTCCTGGCAGAGCAGAGATGCTCCGTCCCCCGCAGCAAATGTCTCCAAGTGCAGATGCTAACTGTTCTCTTAGCAAACTGATCATACACATGTCATTCTCTTCCTCTCATACTCTTCCCTTGCTGGATCCACTCCTAATTCTTCATTCACATATTCTTACACATGCTATTTCATCTAATCTCATGTCTTCTGTCAACATTTGTTCTTATTTGCCTGTCTTGAAAGGCGACTGATTAGGTGTTTGCTTAAATTGGATGTTGTGTGCCAAAAGTTGCAGATATTGTAGCCGTTCTTCTTGACCACAACTGCCAGACGCTCTTTTGAGGGCAGATGCAGAAGAAGAAGAAGACGTATAGGAATACTGGGGTGATTCCATAAATAATTTGTACTGTTTTACTTGGAAACATTGATTTAAAATTAATTTTCCATTTCAGCCCTGTTCTTGACACACCAATGGTTGCTGTTAATGAAACTTTGGCCAGCAAATTGGGAGAAGTGGTACTAGCAATGATTGATGCAGGAAGAATGGAGAGGTGATTGTTAATTGAGGGAATACATGTTTAGTTAAAAGAAGTAACAATTAAATATTAAACGTATAAGACTGTTGGATCTAAAAAGGTACAGGGAGTGGTAACCCTTACGCCTGAGATGCCAGTGACTCGGATTTGCCATCCACTACAAATCCCAGTGAAGTTGTTAGACTGCTTTTGTTGTGTTGGCCATTCCATGCCATAAGTATTATTTGGCTTTGGTACTGTTTGAGCTTGCACAGTGTTTAGAATATTACATTTACTAAAATAAACATCGTTTAGAATTTTACATTATCTAAAATACCATTGGGGGACTAAAAAAAAAAGGGGGGGGGGGGGGGGAGGGGTTTTGAGGAGGAGGGGGAAACTGTTGTGAATTTTTTTTTAAGTCACCGTGCCATCACAATTTACTGTCAGCCTTTAGCAGGTGCAAAGCAGCATGGTCACTATGATTCACCTTATAAATATTTGTTGTTTGTTAGGTCAAGGGAATTTATTCATTGAATTCTCTGCTCTGTTCATGTATTTTAATTGCTCCTGCACATATATTTCTGAACTATTAAAATATGTATATGAATATTTTTGTGATCTGTGTAAAATGATTGTATTTTAGGGATTTTATCTTTTAGGAATTTTGGGACTTAAGACTTCCCAGGCCCCTCCAACCAAGAGTTTCTGGACCAAAAGGTTTATAACTAAGATTGCTTTCAGTGTTATCCAGATAAAGAAACTTGAAGCTGTATTAGTAAGGTTTAAAAAAAAAATCTCATGTCATAAATGCTTATATATTGTAAAAAAATGGTTAGTTACGCCTTACATAAAGAAGTTAAATTAGTAATACTATGGACATTTAGCAGACGGTGGAAAGATCAAAGGATCACACGATTGAAGAGTTGAATTTTTTCCACGGATTGTATTCTGCATTTAATAATGTAAACACACGTCTAATGAAATTAACTTTTTCCCAGTGTTTTTATTAAATTTTTATGTTCTTTTCACTGTTATTTCAGACCCAGCATTGATGAATTTGTGTTGGATGTTAGTAAACTGCATATTGTGGCTGCCGAAGAGTGTAAGTAATTTGATCTGCCTTGCATACTGTTTGTTTAGCTTTGATTAAAATGTCAGTGTGTGTTTTCACTGAACTGTTTTTTTTTTTTTAACAGTCTTGCTAAGGAAGGTTCGAGATAGCACGTGATTACTGTACTTTGATAGTTTAACATTGACCAAGTTCTCTCTTTTTTTTTTTTCATTGCAAAATTTTACATACAAAAAATTATCACAGCTGCAGCTAATTTCAGTAGTCACCTATTTTATGTGTGGCAAATAACAGTGAAGGCACAGTCCCTGTCGCTATCACACACCACTGTGTTATGAAAGCCAAAAAAAAAAACGTGTGATGAATTGTAAACTTTTGTGGTAATTACTTGGCTGTCTTGAACTTCCATTGATGTAACGTAGAGTGTGACTAGAGAAGACAATGTTGTATTGTTGATTAAAATGGAAAGGATTCATTTGTATCCTTCACTATATGTTGATGTAACTGTAGCAGTGCACCTATCAAGATACAGTGGAGTTTGTTAGACACTAGTTAAATGTGGTGTTTGTGTCCATATTTAAATCCACTGTGGGAAAACATTATTTTGAAAACTACATTTGTTCATTTTCTGTTAGTTGACAAGCAGCAGTTGAAAGAACAAGGAAAGTCCTTGGATTTAGCTTCTACAGTTCCATTCTTGAAACTTCTGAAGCACTCAGAAGCAAAAGTACGAAAAAGTAAGTTTTAGTGTTTGCTTTCTCATATTCTTTAAATAATAAAAAGTGCAGATATTTCTGTTATGTTTACTTTGTGAAATATGTCTGTCGCTTGCTTCTTGTTCAAAGAAATGTGTGCATTTTGGAAATTAACAATTTTATGACCAGTACTTGTTAACTTCTGCCTTCGTTTTGCTGAGGCATAGGTAAAGCAAAGAATAGCTGTACTTCTTATTAGTGTTCAGTTTATATGCTTAGGTCAGGCCGTCAGCTGGGCTGCCTCTTTGAAATCACATTTCAGTTGCAGGTCCTCCATGGTTCCTCATAACTTGCTCTGCAATCACTGCTTTTGAGGCCATGTTTCTCTTCATGGGTGTCAGTATAGTGGGAAGACCTGCAGAATGTACTCAGATGTTTGTGGTTCTATGTGACATGCACACTGTGTGGGGACTGCAGTCTTTATTTTATGCATGTGGTAGCTGAGCCATGGTGGCGTGGAGAAAATGGTGATGGGGAGTACAGTTTCAGGAAGATGAGGCAGAAGCAGAACAATGCGAAGGTGGATACAGGACATTAAAGATGCATTGGCATCACATAGCACTGGAGAATTAATTAAAGAAAGAGAGACTTTAGGGCATGACCGTGATGAGAGGGACTTTCTGTAGAGAACCTGATTTATTGGTAGTTGAACCTGAAATAAGAATACAGTCATTTGCCAAATATGCTGGAAGAGACAGTTGGGGAGAGTTGGACTGGGCTGTCTGCGTCATCCAGTCGAAAACCATAGCTGCAAAATCCAGTCAGTCATTGTTAAGTACCAAAAAAAAAAAATAACTTATTCAGCTTAGATGAAAGCAGGCACTTTGCCTATAATATGATGTTAAGAAATGATTGAACAAACAAATGAGGAAACTTTATTTTCAAAGGCAAACTGAAAAGATTTTTATAAATGGTTTACCTTTTTTTTTTCACCTGCAAATAATCTCCAATCTTGGTATCTAAAGTGGCCAGAATCTTGACTGAAGTGAGATTGACAGTTCCAATGGTAGGTGTACTTCAAGGCAGTGATAAGCATATCCAAAACAATTGTAAGATACTGTAAATAATTGCTGAAGATAGGACTGCAATATTTCTCCATATCTTTTTAATATATTTATGCTGGAAGTATGAGAAATCCAGTTTGTGAAGAGGCCTGTAACAGCTTCAATCCACTCAAAATTAGAGGTAGACTTATCCCAGAAAGGTGTGCAGACAACCCAGTTATTTTTCCACAGTGTACAAGGCTTAGACAAATTAATTTTAACTGTCATAAAGGATCAGTGAAGAAGAGAATCGATTTCAACATCTGAAGGAAAAAACTAAAATAATGTCAGGATCAGTGAAGAAGAGAATCGATTTCAACATCTGAAGAAAAAACTAAAATAATGTCCACAGTGAACACAGCACACCAACCACATATTAAAATTGGCAATGAAGAGATTGAAAATGTCACAGATTTGGAAGATTTTGGCATAATAATGAGCAACAACAGCGACTCAACAAAGGGAGGCCAGACAGCATGAAGAACCTTTGACACAGCACCTGCAAGCAAGTTAAATCAAACATATTGAGATCATATATCTTTACCATGGCAACTTATAAATGTTAGTCATGGACTCTCACCAAAGTCTTCGAAGAAGAAAATCTGAGCTTCTGAGCTGAATAAAATACCGCAGAAAATCTATAGAATACCATGGACCAAGGAGAAGAAAAACATCAACATCCGGCATGGTCTCAACATCTGCGAGAACTGGCTAAGAAGTAGCATCCTTCCCCGAAAGCTGAAGTATTTTGACATGTCAAGCGTCGTGGTGATCTGGAGAGATTGGTGAATGAGTGTGCAGTTTCCAGAAATCAAAGAAGAAGCCAACCTCCGCGAAGGTGGAAACAGGACATTGAAGATGCATTAGCTGTGATTACACCCAGGGCTGGAGAATTGGCTAGAGAAAGAGAGACTATGTCAGGCATGCCATGAAGAAAGTGACGTTCTGTAAAGGACATATTGATTGAGTTGAAAGGAGGGTCTACGTGGCAAAATTGTCAAGCCGTTTGCCTCACCCTCAAAGGCCGTATGTTAATTTCACAGCTTTGGTGTTCGAGTGCAGTTTTTCTGGTAACTTATGGGGATTGTTGCCAGAGTTACGGTGTTCATGATTATGTGACCCTATCAACAGGTGGCTTGCTGATCTGTGGAAAGAGACCGAGCGATGTGGGATCAAACCTGATGCAATGAAATTAATCCTCTTAACTTTAACTAACTAACTAACTTCTATTTGGTAAGATTCATGTTTTTTTGGTGTGTCTTTATTATATGTTGGTGTAAACTCAGTGGTATTGCACTGGATGAGATACTGCCAGATATGTCTGGTACTAAATCGTGAAATTATTTGGTGTGTCTTCATCATTTACATTATTTTATTTATAAGAATATTTTTAAAATGCTGGTGCTGATGAAATGGGCGATGGCATTGTTTGCTCCATTATCATATCTGAATTTTAAAATGACTGATTATTCATTATTCTTCCTGTTGTTTTAATAAGGTTCCTTGCATAGTCTTGCTAAAGTGTTTTTGCTTCTGGATTTGACCCATCCTGAGGTCAAGTCTATGATCAGTTCCTGCATGGAGTTGTTGGATGACCCAAATAAAGATGTACGAATTGAGTGCTGGTAAGTGTTAGCTGATTGAACAAGGTACTGGAATCTGCAGTGTAATTAATTACAGTTGTATAGTAGAACTTTACCTGTATAGGTAAGGACGCCTCATTTTGGGCGAGAAAGTAGTTCCCCTCCTCCTTAACAAGTACATCATTAAAGGAGACTAATTACTGGTTTTGGGCAGACGTAGTGTTGTAAGGGCTAGAAGCTTACCTCCGACCTAAAAGTCTTGGGTTCACATCCATATCAAGTTTGATTTTATCTGTAAAAAAAAAATAACCTTGGCTCATGAATGAACAAACTTTATTTCGAAAGGGTCACGCAGGCTCGTCTTACATTAAAATGGTAGCAAGGGCTCAAACCCAGGACCTTCTGCATGTTAGGTTTATGGGATACCCGATAGACTATGAAATGACGTGTGCTCACAATCAGCCTAGCCTAAAATGGGCAGCAGGTTACCTGATCACCCAGCTGATGCTCTTTGGTTTATAAAAATGCGAGTCTAACCTCAAATGCCTCATGCACCTCTGGTGTAAACAGGAACCATCACTTTTCTCTTGGGAGAGGGAAATGGGTAAAATTGATGATTTAAATATTTTGAGAACCAGTACTTTTTTCCTTGTGAGGGAGAAATGGGTAAAATTGATAATCTATTTTGAGAACCATTACTTTTTCCTTGGGAGAGAGAGAAGTGGGTAAAATTGATAATCTAAATATTTTGAGAACCATTACTTTTTCTTGTGAGAGAGAAATGGGTAAAATTGATAATCTAAATATTTTGAGAACCATTACTTTTTTCTTGGGAGAAAGAAATGGGTAAAATTGATAATCTAAATATTTTGAGAACCATTACTTTTTTATTATTCTTCATGTTTACCAGCTGTAAACTTCAGTGGAAAGTTCCGGTTGTTCATCCACTTCTGGACTTTAGTCTTGTCCCAGAACCTTAGTTTTCTTTTTTTTTTTTAACGCATCTGGCCTACTTATATCTGTCTAAGCTTTCTGAGCCTTTGAAAACTAAATATTGGATAGACCGTTGTAAGTCCTAGTCCTGGGTAAAATTGATAATCTAAATATTTTGAGAACCATTACTTTTTTCTTGGGAGAAAGAAATGGGTAAAATTGATAATCTAAATATTTTGAGAACCATTACTTTTTTCTTGGGAGAGAGAAATGGGTAAAATTGATAATCTAAATATTTTGAGAACCATTACTTTTTTCTTTGGAGAGAGAGAAATGGGTAAAATTGATAATCTAAATATTTTGAGTAAGGTTAAGGCATAAATGAAAAAAAAAAGTTGTGTGTCATTTTTGGAACAGAAATTTCCAGTTTATTTTTGTTATTTTCTGCGCAGCTCTTTGATTCCAAACATAGTTAGTGAGCAAGCTGGGAAACGCAATGCTACGGCCACAGATCATTTCATCTGGCAGACACTGGAGTCAGTGTGCATGAAAAGACACCATGAAAATACAGCCATCAATGAAACAGTAGTGATGTCTGTTGGACAATTTGGGAGGTAAGAAAATGATTATTACTATTTAAAATTCACTAACTGCTGATCTAGTAGTTTTTGTGTGTGTTACTCATCCTCAATCTCCCACCCCTTTCCCCTCCATGCTCCCCCTACTCTACTTCTCCCCCATCTTTCTAATGTAGCATAAACCCTCAAGCAACTCACACCAAGTCATCCTTTTATTTTTGCCATTCTGTGTATGTAGCTCAGTCCACGTCTTCCACATCCATTTAATTTCACTCTGTAAATCCATTGAGTTGAGTTGAGTTGAGTCAAGAATTAACATCACGGCACTCGGGGCATTCCCATGCATGCTCCGTCCTTATCTTCAGCAGCCAGTGCAGAGTTCCAATACTGATAATACTGGTCACAATCTGGTTATATGTCCGTCTTGCCTTTCCTTTGAGTGAAGTGAGCAGGCCAGACCCTCTGGTTACACCCAGATGCCTCGTTCTCTCCAGGCCATAATAATCTTCTATCTCTACTGATTCCCTTGCTTGTTCCCAAAGGGCCTTGACCACATCTGCCTTGTTCTGTAAATCCATTCTGCACTGTTTATGTTTTGTTAGTCTATCTTTACACCTTTGATCCTGTGTTCCAGAGGAAAGACATTATAGTTATATTGTTATCAGGTTTATCAATGTGGGTTTATTTTAGTAGAAATGACATCTGGTGTGGCATGCTAATGTTTTTGTGTGCAAATACTTCTTATTCCTATCTGGATTCCGGGTCCCTCTTTTGGGGATAGAAAAGAATAGACCCACTATCCCACTGGCAAGCATGTAAAAGGTGAGTAATTAATTAGATGCTCCAGAAAAGCCACCAACTAAACCTTCAGAAACAGAGTTAGAAATTATATTATCAGACAGACTGTGGGAACAACACCATAGGGCAGTTTTATTGAAAAACAGAAGATCAAATAGATCATCTAGTTAACAAAATAAAAAGGCAACCAGAACCACTGCCAGTGCAGGCGCTACACCTGAAATGTGGAATCAAGAGGTCGCCCCAGGAGAACATGGATTGATGACATTAAAGAGCTTCTGCGTTGACGCAAAGTGACAGTAACTATTGCTGCCCATCTAACAATGGATCGCCCAATTCTTAATGACAGAAGTAGAAATTGATGATGATTAATAATCCGCATTATGGCGGATATTCATAATTGACCTGAACTTTCTGGTCTACCCAGTCTAAAATGGGTACCAAGAAATGAATTAGGTAGGTAGGTAAGTTGTACCCCACCAGGACATCACACAAACGATAAACACTGGGTGACACAAAGTGCCACCATGTGGATGAGGATCACCCGTGGAGAGGTCCCGGAAACCCCGTTCAGCCGATGCTGTACACATCACCCACCACCTGCCCATTGGACTATAAAAATATAGATTTAGCACTATATACTTGATAAGCCATTGGCATTAAAAAAGAAGAGTCCGTCACTTTTTCCCCATTTTCATAAATGTGCTTGGGAATAAAATGTTATTACACAAGTAAAAGGTTATGTGATGCATTGTATGCCCAGTTCTAGGCAATTATTTCATTACTGTCTATCCCTGAGATTTTGTACCCTAGAGCAACAGTTTTTAAAAGCAACCACACATAGGGATATCATGTCATACTGCATGAACAATATTCAGAAAATCACACAGTTGGCAGTCTCTGCTCTGAGTGGGTAGACAGTATTCAAAAGTCATGCTTAACCTCCCTTATCTGGATCTATGCACCTGGGCATACCGAAGTGAAACATAATGAAGGAACAGACCAGCTCTCAGATGTGCATCTCTGTATGTGGGAAGATACATGAGCAGAGAATAAATCAGCAACAGTATATAGCGCTAACACAATTACATGATGGCTTTTATCTATCTTGAGAAAGACTGCCTTGTTTCTTTTGAATTATTATGAGCCCTGGTATCTATAAATGTCTATTAGGCTAGTGGATGGCCAGCTGCTGGGATCTGTCATTGTTTGCCTTCTTCAAAATCACATCAGTCAACAACCTGTTGCAAAGGCACTGGCTTATGAAGAGGTAAGACATTTTTGTAACAGAGTAGACAAAATAATAGATTTGCACAATTTACCAACTGGCAAATTTTCATTGAACTTCCTCAGTACATAGTACAGTAACAGTTAAATAAAATGAAGCAAATAAATGAATCTTATATAACCGAAACACAAAATCAGCCACTGTCAAAAGTAACTGCCTGTTTTTCCCCCGGAAGCCTAACCTAGACAGCTAATGCCTACAGAAGTTGAATGTGTTGGTCCAAAGGTGCAAATATTGCAGCTATACCGAAAACAAACAGTTACAACTCTTCAGATATACACAGAAGAAGAAGAAGAAAAAGAAACAAATTAGGACAGAAGTCTTCTTCTTATTCTCCATGTTTACCAGCTGTAAACTCCAGTGGAAAGTTCCGGCTGTTCATCCACCTCAGGACTTTAGTCTTGTTCCAGAACCTGAGTTTTCTGTGCATGTCTTTTTTTTTTTTTCAACGGAGCTGGCCTATTTATATGTAGAGTGTTGGTTTCCTGCCTCTCAGACAGATGTACTCCGACTTCGAAAGAAACATCCCTAATTAGTCGACTCTTACGACATGCTTGTTAGAGGGCAGTGAGTCTATTCTTGTTTTTTTCCTCAGTGGGGCCCCAGAACCCATACGAGGAGGGACAGAAGTGATTAATAATGGCTGCCTCTAGAAATGTGTTGGAAATGGTTGTTGTATACAGAATTCAGAATGTACTTTCCTTATAAAATATGTTCTTTTTATAGTTTTTCTATTGTGTATTTTTGCAAATGCTAGAAAGTTTAGCTGATAAACATCAGAAATCAGAATTATAGTTAAAAAATAAAATAAGGAAAGGAAAGAAACTTGTTAATGCTACTGGCACATCAGGAATATGGTACAAAACCCATATTTTTGTAGACTGGCACATAGTAGGTTATATGGTCAGCATCATACTGGCCATCTTTACTTCTTAAGACAGTACTACTAGAATTGGAACTTTGCACTGGCTGCTAAAGATGGGAACAAAGTGCTTATGGATTATCCATAGTGCTGTGATGTTGTTCTTAACTCATCTTCTTAGGACACAAATCCATCTCAATATCTGTATTATTCCTGCCTTAGTTACATCTTGATATATTAGATGCCAGCCACAGAATCTACTCATCAGTGAATAATAATAGAGAATGTCATTAAGGATTCTATCATCTTTCTTTCTTTTAAATTTGTCTAAGCCATCTGAACCTTTGAAAACTAAGTATTGGATAGACTATTGTAAGTCCTAGTCTTTCCAGTTTCTCAGTGTTTGTGATCTTGCCTTTCCACCTGTATGGTGTAGCATTTGATAGATAAAAAGAATCAGCATTTTCAAAGTGCAGTAAAAAGACTTAAAAGCTACTAGGCTTACTCAGAAAACTAGCAGCATGTTGTTTGTACAATATGTATGGTAGAAACACCTTAGTGGTCGGAAACGGAAAACAGCAGGCTGAAGTAGCTACTGACCAGGCACAATTTTAGATTAGGAAAGTTACCCAGCAAACAATCCCTCCTCCCCCACCCACTCACACACGCGCGCGCACACACCACACACACACGCACGTACACACACCACACACACACACACACAAGTGCATATATTATATACACACATGCTATCTCTCTCTGACACACACATAGTATGTTATAGCATGTGCTTCTAAGTATCTACATTTGGATCCTTGCCAGCACTATGGAAATAGTGCACTGTGACGAGATTCTCACTTGCGTTATCTATATGAGGAAACTAGGACGCTTACAGAGACATCTATGTGCAATAAAAAGTGATTCTTTACAAACCAAACATTACATTGTAAAATTAATTAGTAGATGAAAATTTACAATTTCTTTTAAATAGTTCTGACTCTAATTAACAATTTGTATGTAAAAAAAAAACAGTGATTAATAATTATAGCCAAGCTTTTTTTTTTTAATTGTTTCAGCAACAAAAAATAGCAAGTACTCACCACAAAATATCTTTAGAAAAAATGGCTAAAAAGGTGCCATTACTGTTAACAAAAAAAAAAAAAATAATAAAACTCTGGCCAAAGATTTCCTCCTGAGGGAATGTGCATTTATTTGCAGCATTTTTTTTTTTTAAACTATAGCTAGTGGAAACGAGGACATGGAAAGTTTGTTATAGTTGATCCTCTACTTTCTGTTATAACAGTAATCATAGTCATATATTTTATTGTTTTCTCAAAACTTTTAGCTGCAAAACATGGCAAGTTTCAAGGGAGAATCTCTACAGCAAATATACACACGGTTCAAACCAAGTATAATGAAGGTAATATGTACTTAAAGCAGTTTAGAATTCCCAGTTAATGAGTTATGAATAAATTAACAGTAAATGGTCTTTTTTAGTTTTTCTTGCATTTTATATTAATTATGAACTAAGCCTAACAATACTCTTACGGAGAGGAATAATTCTTTTTCATTCTTAGTCTGAGTGACATAATTGTGTTGTGCCTGTTTACAGCAAAGCTGCAGTATTTTCACCTGTGGACTGACACGTCCTACTTCTGTTTTCTTAGTTAACCTTACTGATTAGTTTCAGGGGTCATTGTTGGACTTTTCATAGTTTCATTTGTGCAGTGACTTTGTCATCACCTGATCCACAGCCATTGCCCCCCAGAGGACCCATTCACAGCAGCTGCATGCAGACTAGTGGGCCATCAAGCGAAGGCAGGGGCAGAACATGGACATTCTCATTGATACTTGGTCCTTTGGTATTGGGCTCACCCATAAAGTCCTCGTATCCTGCATCCTGCACATGACTGCTTAACCTCACATCCATATATTGAGCTTCCTATCATCGCATGTGCATCATCGCAAAATACGATGTCTTGAACGTCTTCAGTCCATCTTTTACTTTTGCATATTCTTGCTGTCACATCAGATTTCCTTAGGCCTGTTTTGGTAGTTGTGGATGCATTCTAATGTGATGATTAAACCATCTTATCTTTTAAAAGCCTACTAATGGATAAATAACAATAAAATTAGCACAACAGTAAAATGTAGGCTTGTTTCAATGCTAGCAGCTGACAAAATAAAATGTTTAATTCAAGTGACTGCTTAGATGGAATAGTTGAAATATGTTTTTGGTTTGGTCATGCTAGTGTGTTGGGAAATGAGCGGGCAGATAGAATGGCCGGTTCTGCACCACTTGGTGGTGAACTGATGTATGACAAGCTGGATGTTGTGAAGGCCCTTTGGCAGTGAGTGAGCAGTGCCGAGGAAGAGATAGATCATTACGGTCTGAGGAGAACGGCACTGCGAGGAGTTACAAGGTGATCTGGCCGTTGCTTGACACTCAGGGCAAAGGCGAGACGGATATATAAGCAGACAGATACTGGTACCATCAGAATTTTAACTCTTTGCTTGCTGCTGAAGATGGGAACGGAGCGCTTATGTGGGTGTCCCGAATGCTGTGATGTCGATTCTCAATTCAACATTCAATATGTTTTTGGTTGTTCTGTTTGTTATAAAAATCCCTTCAGAAAGAAATGTATGTTGAGATATCTATGTTATACTATCTCTGTTGTTTATTTTTCAGTTTACAGTGGTGGCTCTTTACTCAGTTCAGCAAGCCAACGATGTATATCATGCCAAAAACATCCTTGTCATGATAGCAAAAACACTTGCATTTGATGATTTGAAAGCTTTCTTGCAGGTAGCAATGCATTTAACATATTTATTCATTTAGTTAGGTAGCAATGCATTTAACATATTTATTCATTTAGTTAAAAGAACAAGTTGCGTATCCTTTAGATGACTTTGCAAACCAACCCCAGCATTTGTTGGCTTTTGTAGTTTTACTGGGCAATTTTATGGTTAGTATTTGCCATTTCTTTTGAACAGTTGGCTCTCAACCCTACTGTCAAAATCAATGCAGAGTCTGAAGCTGGAATTGAATCAGGTATTTTGGAATTACAAAACAATGTTTACAGTGCCTGAATCACAGATGCCAATTAAGTTGAAATCATGATGTGCCATGAGAAGTCCTCATAAATTTACAATGTTACTCATTGGAACTCATAGATACAGAAGAAAAAAGTAAAAACAAGAGAACTCATAGAAAAATGAAGGAAGCAGGAGACAATGCATTGATGGTCTTTACCTGTATTGGGCTGCAGGTTACACCTGGCTAGTGTAGCAGTTATGTGAGGCTTAATTAGGACTTTCTTAGAGGTTGAACAGGTATATGTGGGATCTGCCTTGTTGGTCTGCTGTCAAGATTGAGATCTTTTAAACTCAGGATGGATTGTACGGTGAACCTTAAGGTAGCAGCCTGTGGGGGCAAACAAATGGGCCGAAAACAATGTGATGATCAAGTGAAATGCCATCTACACAATCACTACAGTTTTGGGTGGTATTCTTTCTCCTATTGTGCTGTATGTACTTATATCCTCTTCAAGTCTGTCTGTTTGCATCACATGTCCAGAGAGTCTTGACTGTCATCTAATATTTCAGATACATTTTCAGTGTTCACCTACTTTTTTTTTAACAAGATTGGCGTACTTGTTTTCCATCATATTTTTTGCAGAAGTGATATCACTATGCCATCAGATGTTGGTGTATTTGTAGTTTATTCTAAGAAAGATGAAGTAAAACCTTTTATGAATGCAGCACTGTTTGCTAGAAGTAAATTCTTTTATTTAGCAGCATTTGTGTAGCAAGGATGCACAGTTTGAACTATTGACTTTCTGTTCTACTAATGCAGGGTAGTGAGAAACACATGCTGCCTTTCCTGGTGAGTAAAGCATCCCCAGAGGCCACTAAGCTCATCAAGCTGATTTCAAGTCTACAGTTTACAGACACTGTAAGAATCTTTCATATTTTGCAAATAAAAACAATGTTATTGTGGTTAATATAGCTTTCTTAATGAATGAAATAAGACTGAAAATATTAAATTGTACTATTCACTGGCTTTGAAATTCTGAAGATAGGCTTTAGACAATAGTACCATATCACATATATTTTTTCTCTAAACTTTACAGATGCCTTGCTCTATTTATCATGAAATAGAAATGAGCCAATTTATTTTAATTGCATGACAACAGATTAAGAGAAGTAATAAGATTTTAAAAATATGTCGACCAAAAAGAATGCTTTTCAAAATTATGGCAGTAGATCATTTTGGAATTTCATTAGTGCATTATGAAAAGAGAAAACTGAAAAATAGTATACCCTCCTTCTCCCCCATCACTGCTGCAAAAGATCTTCTGTGATTGAAAAAGAAAAGTTTAGCAAATATAGTTTTGACACAAGGGGCAGTTGAATGCAAAGAGAGAGGGAGGGAGGGAGGGAGGGAGGGAGGGAGAGAGAGAGAGAGAGAGAGAGAGAGAGAGAGAGAGAGAGAGAGAGAGAGAGAGAGAAGAGAGAGAGAGAGAGAGAGGAAAGGAGGAAGAGAGAGACGGGGGGAGGGTTGCGGAGGAGGGAGGAGGAGAGAGAGAGAGAGGGGAAGGAGGAGAGAGAGATGTTGGACAGTTTTTTGTCATCATGGACAAGACTGGTGTTACATGATAAAGAAGGCGGTGGACGGTCATGATTACCAACACTACATTACGCGGATTACAACAAGTTTTTGAAGAAACCTGGCACAGGTACTTATCGCCAGATTCTTCTGTCAATAGACTAACTGATCGATCAAAAGTTATGTTTACTTTGATCTTGGCATTATGATATAAACTTATACTTACAAATTTTGTTTTGTTTTTGTTTTTGGCAGTCATGGCGTTCAATTTTGATACAGAATACAAAGTATATTTTTTCTTACCTTGTGAGATGTTGCCAGAAGGAAGACATGGAAAGAGCATTAATGTACATGCAGGTTTGTCAGTTAGAAACAGCGGCATGCTTTATGTATTGTGTTTGTTTGATCACGTTTCCTTATATCACACTTTCATTCACAAAGTGTTGTGTATGATTATTGTCTTTTCTCCTTGAATCTTGATCATCACTTGTGTTCCTTTTTTTTTTTTTTTTTTTTTTACATTTTGTCTCAGCTTACTCAATAAAACTGGCTTCTCAAGTAGTCACATTCACTGCGTATTTATCCTCTTTATAACAACCCACCACCTCCCCAACAAGCATGTTGGAAGAGTCAAATGAGTGGCTTCCCTCGAAGTCAGAGCCTGAGAGGCAGGGAACCAACAGTCCGCAAACAAATAAGCCAGATTTGCATGCAAAACTTCTTAGGTCACAGACAAGACCAGAGTCCAGAAAAGGATGAAGAACCAAAACTTTGCAGGAGTTTACAGCCAGTGAATGCAAAGAAAAAATCCAAACCATCACTTTAAGTGTTACATTTTTTACACTTTGAGCATGTTCAAGAAATCTTGCTTCTCAAATCTGTATTAATCATCTTTGTAAGTAATGCTGGCTGTACGTTATTAGATCTAAGAGGAGGAAAGAATAGTAACATTGTAGCTCATTATCATCATCATCACCATCAGGTGCCTTGCTGACTGGCGTGGGCGATCATGCCTCTCCATAATCTGCGATCTCCTGCAGCATGTATCAGTTCGTGTGCCGACACACCTCCATGCCATGCAACAAGACTGTCAAGCATCATTATACCTGTGTTATAATATGGGTCAGCAGGGTTTAGATTAGACTGTTAGAAAAATAACTTTAGCCACAAAATTCCAACCAATCAAGAGCGTTACAGTCATAACTTTACAAATGCTTGGTTTCAGTTTGTTGAGATGAAAGAAGAAGCATTTGTGATTTGTCAGTTATTATTCTCCTCCTCTTACCCCTTTCTCCCCCATTGCTGCTGCAAAAGATCTTCTGTGACTGAAAGAGAACAGTTAAGCAAATATTATATAAAAAAATATACACTTAGTGATAATATTGGCTGTTTAATAAACAATTGCTTGCAGATTTATAGCAATATGAAGTCAGCAATTTATGTTTTTTTTAGAAGCATTATATTCAGGTTTACAAATATCTTCTTTCTAGGCTGAAACAGATTTTAGCCTTGGAAATCTTCTACTTCTGGACTTCCAGCGAGTTCATAATGAGCTTCTGCTGCATTTGTCAACACACTATCAACAGGTACACATTTATTATCTTTGAGAGTAAACTATGTTTTTACTTGACCAATCAAGACATTCGTTACTGCTTGTATTCACCATTCTTTTAGGGCAGTGTAGGACAAAGAGTGAGGTCTTGAGCCTGAGGATTTAGAGCCGCATGGCTAGTGTTGTTGCAATGAACTTTGCAGGTTAGGATGTCCCCCCCCTCCCCCCCCCCCCCCCCCCCCCCCCCCCCCCCCCCCCCCGACCCCCCCCCCCCCCCCCCCCAACAAAAAGAGAACAAACAAACAAACCACCTGTCACCTTGCAGATGATTGAACTCAAATCTCCTGCATGAGAAGCCAGTGTTGTAACAAGAGGCCCTCAGTCAAGCCATTAGAGTACTGAAATGTTATGTCAAACCTGTTCTTATGTAAAGAAGTCAGTCTAGGATTATTGATGAGCAATGTAGAACAAAGCTTGTAGGCTGAGGAGATGCAGTTTCTGGGATAAATATTCAAGATAACTTAAAAAGCCAAAGAAATCTTCTTCTATGTCTTTTTCTTCTGCATTCACCCTTAAAAAGACAGATGGCTTGTTGTTTTTACAGCTAGGTTGTGATACCTTCACTTTTTTGCCCACCACATTGGATTTCGTGAAATCCCTAATAAGTTTTTGTTGTGTGACTCTGTTTAGGGGCAGTAGATCTATTCTTTTTCATCTTAAAATGGAGCCCGAGAATCCACAGGGGGATGATACATTTTGAAGCGATTGCCCAGAAAAAAGCTAATTATCCTTTAACATTCTGCTTTATAAAACACTTCTTTTGATGTATAAGCATTGTCTGCCAGATGTCCATGTCTTAGTAAATACATGGAGGTGAATGTGTTACCATGTTATAGGAGATCACATGTGAATAAGAGAGGATGCTATATCTTCAGTACAAAGGTGAAGACCTGAAAACGATTTATCACAAACATTAAAAAGAGACAGTCATCATTTAGTGGCTACATTATGAAAGATAGAAAATGAAACATAGACAAATTTATGGAAAGAGCTGGAGCAAGATGATATGCTTTGAAAAGCACATGATAAAGTGTGAGCAGTTACTTACTTGGAGACCACATGTTGTGGAGAGGCATGATCATCCATGCCAGTTAGCAAGGTATTTGATAAAGATGTGCTGCTAAAAAACAGAAGTTATTTAATAGTAAGTGATTACAGTGACTGGTTTTTAATTAAAACACCATAGGTGTCAACATTTAGGACTTATAGAATTTAAGTTCATACTGAATATAATCACTAACAATCTGAGAAGAATGCATCTAAAAGTCCATGAAGTCTGAGAACTGGCAAAGAATCAAGTCTTTTTGGCAAGTAAAGCTTGAGTGACAGACTGCAAAGGACTTTCTAGTGACAGGGATAAGGCAGAACAAGTTTTAGTCTAATCTCTTTGAAAATCTGGTGGAATAAACAGCATCTTAGAATTACAGCAACAGTTTTTAAAATTATTATTCACATTTGGTGGTTATAATGATAAACACTGTCATTTAGGGTGTTAGAGTTTAAATAATTTAGATGGTTTCAGCTAAAAATTATTGATAACAAGTAGAAGCAGCAGAGCAGTTTTAGTTTGTATAGATGTATTGTTACATATCACTACCTTCTTCACCAGGTGTTTATTGGACTAAAGATTCTGGCAGCTCATGATCAGCAGTACAAGGGACCAAAGGATATAGAATCTGAAGAACAAATGGTGAGATTTGTTTGTTTGTAACCGATATCTTCTTCTTCTTCTTCAGCATTCCGAGCTTTTGAGGTTCATTGCTGCAGATATCACCTGGCTCCATTCATCTCTCTGGTTGGCCTTCTCTTTCCAGTTGGTGACACCGAGTGTTTGCAAGTCTGTCTCAATATTATCTCTCCATTGTCTTCTTGGTCTGCTTCGTGGTCTACGACCATTTATCTCTCTCATGTATACAGTTTTTACTTCTCTGTCATCTGACATTCTTTCAATATTCCCCAACCATTTCAGTCTATTAGCTCTCATGATGCCAGTGATCAGTGGTGATTTAAACAGATTATGAGTTTCATTATTGCTTCTCACTTTTATTATCGCTGTTTGAATCTTTTATGGGTCCAAAGATTCGTCGTAAAAGAATATCTGATGCATATAAATAAGTTTTTATAAGACCAGTTATCAGTTACTGAGTTTAGGTATCTGGGAATAACATTTACCGAAGATGGCATATTGGATGAAGAAATTAACATCCGATGCAGTTAAGCAAATCAAGTATTTGAACAGCTAACCACTCTCTAACTATAATGCAATCCAAATAAGCACAAATACAAATCCCATACAACGCATATTCATTCCCATTATGTCCTACAAGTGCCAGATATAATCACTCACACACACACACAAAAAGGAATTAAAAACCTATCCATAGATGTTTAGAAAGGCTGCAAGAGTGACCAGAAGAGATTAAAGCAGGACTGAAGTCATAAGACAAAAAGTCGGCTTGTAACTAATTCTAAATAATGTACAAAGACAGCTGATAAAATTGCTTGCTCACTTGAAGAAAGCCTTACAACACCATGCCATTCAAGGCCTTATGGTCTTATGAAGATGATTTTAAAAATGCACAATGAACAAGGCATACATCAGAATAGGAAAGCAACTGGTAGACCAAAGATAATATCAGAGAAGCTATACAGCAGCACTGTGTGTCTGTGGTTGAGGCGGCCAAAAGAGCAAAAATCAAAACGTATGTCCCTCAACACCCGAAGAGGTATAAATAATAATAATTTAAAAAAAAGGGTGTTAAAAAAAAACCATCCATGCTTTGGGACAAATTGGCAATATGGTCCTAGACCATTTCTTTTTTTATAGACCAGTGTCAAGAGGCAAAAGAAGTGCTTGGGGCTTCTTAGCAAAAGTTAATGGTCGACGTTTAGTGCAGGAGAGCCTAGCATATGATACCACAACATCCAGCTTAAGAATGGAGGTGGAGGTGGCTTGCATAAATTACCACCAAAGCAAATTAGTTATCATTATGTAATCAGTTGCGAGTTCAATATCACAACATAATTTAATCTACTTATATGTATAATAATTTTTTTCAAAACAGCAAACAGTAACACTGTGTTTATTTTTTCACTTCCTGAACAGCTGTTGATAACTATTTGTGGTCTATATTTTAATTTCACAGGCCCAGTACTTGGAGTCACGATTACTTGGCGTGCTGGCATTCTTTGACTCTCAGCTCATGAATAGCAACATCACTTTGGAAGACAAAGAACTGGTATGTGCACTCCCAGTTTGCTATAATGAGTTGAGCTGCTAGTTTTGGTGAACTGGTCTTACCTGTGTATTACTTGACACTTGTTAGGGAAAAAAATTCCAATGATTTTAGTGAAGACTTTAAAGATTAGTAATTAAAAATTAGATAATAATTAAACAATTAACCCTGATGAAAATAGAAGAAGTTCATTTTAAAATTTGAAGTTATTGTGAGCCTTCGGTGATTCTTCTTCTTCTTCTTCTTCACTTCCTCTTTTACCGCTGTGGGTGTCGAGGGAGATATAAGGTTCTGTTTCTAGCTCTTCTGGCTGCCTCGACCATAGGCACATCGTGCTGTTGTAGAGTTTCTCTGATGTTATCCTTCCATCTTGTTCTTGGTCTACCCCGTGCTCTACGTCCTTCTTCTCTTCCCATGTATGCTTTGTATGGTATGGTGTCACAAGGCATTCTCTCTGAGTGGGCAAACCATTTCACTTGCTGTCTTTGTATGTAATCCAGAATTGGTTCTGTGCCGACTTGTTCTCTTATGATCTCATTTCTGATCTTATCTCTTATGGTCACTCCTACAGCCCTTCTCAGACATCTCATTTCCGTGGTTACTAATTTTCTTTTATGGTTTGTTGTGAGTGACCATGTCTGGCACTGGTAGCACAGAGTTGGAATAAATATGCTTTGAATAAGATGTCTCTTTGTGCTGACTGGGATTGTCTTATGCTGTAAGAGGGGGGCTAGCTGTCCCAATACTTGGTTTGCTTTACTGCATCTAATGTCAATTTCTTTATCCAATTTCCCATCTTCGGTAAATGTAGTTCCCAGATATTTAAACTCAGATGCCTGTTTAATGCCTTTGTATTCTATTGTTATGTTTAGATCTGTCTTCTTTTTTCCTATTGACATTACTTCTGTCTTTTCAGTGTTGATTTTCATATTATTTGTTTTACATTCTTCATTCATGGATGTTAGATGTTGTTGCAATTTCATGGCTGTATCTGCTATCAAGGCCTGGTCATCTGCAAAGAGTAATTCGTTGATCTTACCAAGATCTTCATTCATGGGCTTGGCATTCTTGCATATACTGACGATGTAGGTGATAAACAGCAGTGGTGATAAGACACACCCCTGTCTTACTCCAGATGTCACTGTGAAAGGATGAGATGTTCCCTGATTTATTCTAACTACACTTCTACAATCAGTTGCGACAGGCCTAGCAAGCCGGCAATGGATTTTTTACCGCTACAAAAATCAAAATGAGATATAAACGGACTCCGGTGATTAGACGAACAATATATTGAAAGTCCTTGTGATGTTTAGTTTAGTAGAATTAATTCAGTTTTTTTGGGCTACATTGTTGTTGTTGTAACTCTGTAGTAATGCGCCTGACAAAATACAGCGAAATATGCCTGGCAATAAAATGTGCGATGTATTGTTTGTATCCACATTATTTAAATTCATTACAGGAAAACATTGCTTTGGAGATTAATAATTCACTGTGGATATCTCCATGTGGATTCTTGTAGAGATGAAGTATATAAATCCGCCACCCCCTAACAAACATGTAAAATATAACTATTTCAGAATTAGCTGAAATGTGATGTGATGGGTTGAAAGGTGCAGATTATGCAGCCTGGCTGTAATCAACAATGTACCAGCTGCCCTGTTAAGGGTGAACACATAAGAAGAAGAAGAAGAAGAAAAAGACTAGATAATTTACTTTTTTTTCTAGCTAAGTTATTTAGAACTAAGTGATAAAAAAGCTACATATTTCATAAAAGTGACATTTCATTTTCTGTACAAGTATTCACACATAGTTAATAAATAGATTAGGATAAAAAATATTTGCATATTCTTTACTGGACATCACAAAACCAACCCCAATTGACTTTTTTGTGTTTTTTTACAAGGCACTGTTGTGTTTAGTAGTTTGCCATTGCTTTTTTTTGGGGAATGGTCAACACTCTTATTACCATTATTGAAATAAATGCAAAGTGGTCACCTACCAAATCGCTTACAGCTTACTAAATCGAACACTCATGTGTGGGATTATGGAACTGTGCTCATAGCCCCTGAGCGACAGACATTGATAATAAATACAAGAGATTATGTTCACACAGTACATAAAATACATGTAAATTAAATACATATTTTGCAGGCTCTGAAAAGTGTGATCTCAATTATCAGTCTGATGGGGTCTAAACACATCTGCAGCATCCGGTACAAAGCCATGAATACACTCAGGTATGTATCTATTAAAAAAAATATGGATGTTGTTAATATTGAAGCCACTTTTTTGATCAACCAGGTGCTTCACAATAAAAGTTGACTGGAGTAACACTCTTTATTCCTCATCCTACTTGTTAATTCTCTCAGAAATATAGATGTTCCATTTTCTTTATTTAATGCTAATTGTGCCCATTATCTAATTGGGCTTTGTTTGGGAAACACTCACTTCTAATTTAAACTTTGAATGTTAAATATTAAATTAAGAATCGACATCATAACACTCGGGACACTCCCAAAAGTGCTACTTCCTCCATCTTCAGCATCAGACGAAGAGTTTCGATGGCACCAGTAACTGTCTGTATATCTGTCTCGCCCTTCCCTTGAGTGTTGAGCATTGGCCAGACCCCTTGGTTCATCAATCAGCAAGTCCTTTACAGAATGTCGCTTTCTTCACGGCACACCTGAAAGTATCCCTTTTCCTAGCCAGCTCTCCTGTCCCCACCATGCTTAATGTGGCTAAAATACTTCAACTTTTGGGACAATGCTGTTTAATGCATCCTCAATGTCGTGTATCCATCTTCACGGTGGTCGACCCCTGCCTCGCCTTCCACAAACTTCTCCTTCCATCACCGTCTTTTTGGTAGAAAACAAGAAGTTTGTGACCATCTGCCAGATTAATGGAGGAACTAAACTACTTCAACCAGATGAAGCATTATAACACAGTTCTCAGTAATTATTGTGGATCGAGACAACCCTTTCATAGAAGACCACGAAAACTATGGACTAAGAAAATTAATTTTTATGCACAACAACATGAAGAACTTTAAAGGGTTTAATGAACCCCTGGCTAGCAGACTTCTCACTTCCTCTGTTTGAGGCAGTTCAGGACTAGAGAAGGAGGAGGAGCAGGAGGAGAAGAAGAAAAGACATTTATACGAAAGTGGAGGCTGTTTGGCAAAGCATCAGTCTGAGTACTTCAGTCAGAACAGAACTTTGTGGACTCAGAATACCCCTTTATTGTATACATCTTAGAGACTTTTGAAAGAAGAAGAAGAAGAGGAAGAAGACACATTTCTAAAACAATTTTTGAAAAGAAAGTGGAGGAAACAAAATTAAAAACAACAGATGAAGCATTATAACAGTTTCTCACCTTTATTTAATGAATCTCTTCTTCCTCTGTGAGGCACGAAGGCTGTTTGTAAAGCACATCTCTCTCTCTCTCTCTCTCTCTCCCTCTCTCTCTCTCTCTCTCTCTCTCTCTCCTCTCTCTCTCTCTCTCCCCCTCTCTCTCCCTCTCTCTCTCCCCCTCTCTCTCTCCCTCTCTCTCCCTCTCTCTCTCTCCCTCTCTCTCTCTCCCTCTCTCTCTCCCTCCCTCTCTCTCCCTCTCTCTCCTCCCTCTCTCTCTCCTCTCTCTCTCTCTCTCTCTCTCTCTCTCTCTCTCCCCTCTCTCTCTCTCTCTCTCCTCTCTCTCCTCTCTCTCTCTCTCTCTCTCTCTCTCTCTCTCTCTCTCTCTCTCTCTCTCTCTCTCTCTCTCTCTCTCTCTCCTGCATGAGAAATTGTGGGGTTTTGGTGTAGTTAGTTCTATTTATGACCTGTACCAGATTAAACATATAGCAAATAAACTTTTACTTAAGAGTAAAGAAAACTGTAAATATAAACCCATATTACTAGCACCCATCTTTGAAGAAATAGATTTGTACAAGATATATTTTTGTCTTCTTTTAACAGACTGGGTTTACAGTTTACTGAGCTGTCATTTGCTGAAATATCTTGTAAAGCCTGGAACTGTTTTGTAAAAAGGTAATTAGCTAATTAAGAGCTAATGTTATTTTTAACTCGTATAAGTAAAGTCAAGTAAAGATCCATTTCCATGCCTTTAGGCATTTAGGGCATATGGGAAGAGCGCCCATATTTTTACAGACCATCAGCACTCTGTGGGTAATGTGGTCAGCATTACGCCTACTGTCTTTACTTTCCAAGGACAGCCCATCCTGGTACCCATTTTAGGCTGGGTCGACCTGCGATGCCCCATACCATGATAAAAAATCCACGCAGCCAGCAGTGGGTTTCGATCGCGGTATGCTGGATTACGAGTCGGACTCGCAACGCCTAAGCCACGGACGCCTCCTTTAACTCGTATATGCATAATTTATTTTGTATGTGTTTGTTTTTCATTTAATTTTTGTGTCTATTTCTCTACTTTCCACATCTTTGTTTCTCAGATTAAGATGTTATGTTATGCTATCACAATCGACGTCTTTGCACTTTCAGCATCCCCATGTGTGCTCAGTCCTCCGATGCAGAAGTCTAACCAGGGTACCTCTACTGATTGTTTCCATGAAGAGTTGGTTATAGTATCTCCTGTCTTTACCTCGAAGGATCAGAAACAAGACTCCACTAACTCAGTTTCTGATGACTGAAATAGCCTCGACCTCTCATTCTAGTTGTTCTCCCACATCCCTCGCACTGACCGTTTCTCATGACTTGTGGCCACCCATGCAAAATCCACGCTGCCTCATAAAGTTGGTGTTTACTTCAGCTTGTCACTCATTCATACATATTTCTTAAGACCACCCATTCAACATAGTTTATGAAAATGAGATATGAAGGAGAAAATAACTCATTACAAAGCCTATTTTTGTACTTTTCCTTTTTTTCATGACTTTGTTCATGTTTGCCCAAGAATTTCGCTTATGGTGATTCTTTTCTTTATCTTTGTGTCACATATTTCATCACACATCACTGCCTATCCTTGATACTGAAAACAGTTGAATGACAGTGTCCAGTGTAGGATGAAATTGACCTTTTGTGAAATGAAATACATTTGTTTCCACTTCATTGACATTTTTTAGTGTAAATTTATTATCCAGCGCTTTTGGATTCTGTAGTATTTTTTTTAAAAAAAGGCTTTTTGAGTGTCACAGTTGCTGCTGTTGTTTGATTACAAGTATTTTATTGTTGTATTTTGTAAATACAGTTTAGAGATTCCACTTTTGGGGACTATGATGTCACAGATTATTGCAACCCTTCTGCCACTTCTCAAGATTTTACCAGTTCAGGTGGCCCAGATTTTCAACTACATGATTGTGGAAAACAAGTACGAATAACATGATTTATAAACTGTATTGTTGTAGATGGTGTAATGTAAGATGTGGAAACATGGACATGACCTGAGAGAGAAAACTTATTTCTTTCAGTCCCAAACAACTTTATTTGTTTTTCTTGATTATTCCAAAGGTAATATCATTTCCCAGCTGTCTTCTATCACAGAAGAAGGTTATATCAGTCTTTATTGTCTAGATTACTAATTCAGCTTCTTATCTTATGGCTCCTAGAGTCTATGTCGACTCCTTGGGGCTGCTTACTTTTTGCTTATAAGCTAAACACTTTAGGTAAATGATTTAAAGTAATGACGGCTTGCTTGGAATAGAAAGAGTTAAGCAATGTGCTGTGCCTGTGTGAATATACCATTCCTGATTCCTGGGGAGGTGTCTATTCAAAGGTGGAGCCTTTTAATAAATCAACTGTGTATTTAACTTTAGGAAGAGTCTTGTCAATAAGGGCTTCACAGATGTATAAGAGTGCACAAAGTTTCCTAACATCCATGAGATTTAGCAAAATGTTGCCTTCTTTCTGGGAGAAGTCCAAGTAGAAGGAACCCTTAGCTTTGCACAGCAGTCCATCTAGGAGATGGCAAACTCTGAATTTAAACCCCCAAGTTCAAGGTGGGCCAACGTGCTGAGGAACTGGATGGCCACGGGTGAGCTGGTCATGAACGTTGGACGTCTGTCGGGCGTGCGGGGCGGCACCAGGCATATGGACTCCTACGGGACATCCATTGCCCCTTCCCTAGCAGGCAGGAAATACTAGGGCGACATTGCCCCTTCCCTAGCAGGCAGGAAATACTAGGGCGACCGGTCATTTCCTGCAGTACTCTATTTTTGCGTAAGGATTTTAAAATATACATAAGAATCGTCGCCATAGCTAAAGGGCACGAGCTCTGCGCTTGACACATTATTCAGCGGTTAGTGAAGAGGGAGTGAGAAGGAGACGAGGAAATGGGAAGAGAAGAAGGCATATAAATAGGAGGGCGGGTGCTAGGAGAACAAGGCGAAAAGCGGAGAGATTGAGCTTTAATCATGTAAGAGTAGGATACTGGAACTGTTGGATTGCTAGGCAGAGAGGTCCTGTACTGGAGAGGTTGATTTTTGATTTTGATGTCATCATGCTCCAGGAGCTAAATACAGACAGATATCATTGCCCGGGGTACATCAGTTATATAAACCCTGTTGGACAGGAGAGACATGGACAAGGTCTAGTAGTAAAGGAGGAAGTGAAGCATGTGGTGCTTGACTTGAGCCAGTGGAACCACAGTGGACGAGAGGTTCAAGGGATACAGGTGGAAATTGGTGGCTTAAGTTGGAACCTCATAAATATATATGCCACGGTAGACTGTTTTGTCAGACGTGAACAATGGAGATGGCTCAAGGAATTGGAGGAGTTACCAGGTGATAGGTTACTCATATGTGGGGATTTCAATGAGAGGAACAGAGAATGGGACAGCAGTGGAGAAAACCGACAGGGAATAGCTCTTGCAGAGGCCATGATTGACTCCGATATGGTCTGCATCAATGATCGGAGGCCAACTAGAATGGCAATGAGGTCTGGAGATGCAGACACAGCCATTGACTTGACATTTGTCTCTCAGTCGTCGGTTTTAGATGTTAAATGGACTGTCCTGAATGACCATGTGAATGATCACCTACCATGTTCAGTCTTGATTTCTAAACTCAGTAAGGTTAAGGTTGGGAGAGCACACAAGACCTTCCAGTATAAATGGACCAACAACCTACTTGGATGCCTCAGACGGGGAGCATGCAAAAGAACTGCATGAACTAATTTTCTACAGCCCCCATGGTGGAGTCCAGAAGTCGAACAGGCATGGAAGGCAAAGAGAGCCGCAGTGAAGCAGCTAAAGAAAGTACGATAGACACCCTCAAGCTCACGAGAGGAAGTGGAAATGGCGGAGTATGTGAAGAAAGATAAGGTGGAGGTTTTCAAGCGCTGTGCTGCAGAGGCCAAAAGAACTTTGGAAACTTTTGTGAATGAATATGGGAGGCGATAAAACATAGGGGAAATTCTGGAAACTGCAAAGGCAGATGCAAAGAAAAGATCGGCCTATGACAGTCGGAACAATTTGTAGAGATAATGGTGTGCGTGTGACAACAGACAAGGAGATAGGGGAGGCTTTTCTCCATAGGTTTATAGCTCAGACAGATCATAATGATGTAGACATCAGGGATGCAGTTAGAAAGGAATTAGCTGGCACCTTGAAGAATATGCAGTATGAAGACATGATACAAGTGGAAGATATCAAACAAATTTTGAAAAAAGCAAAAGACACTGCACCAGGGCCTGATGGTGTCAGGTATGAAGGCTTTGAGCGATGTAGACCTGGCAGAGATGGCCGACTGTTTTAACCAGAGTATTAAGACAGCATCAGTACCGCATGACTGAGTGCACAGCTATCTAATCCCACTACCAAAACCTTTTAAAGATCATTCTAAGCTTAGTGGCTTTAGAATCATCACCTTATAAAACACATTTGGGAAGGTCTTGGAGAAGATAGTTGATGTAAAGTTACAAGCATTTTTGGAAAGGGGGAAGCTTCTCCCAAAAGGTCTGGGAAGTTACAGGCCAGGAAAGGACACTTGGGCAAATGCGGCCACTTTTGCTTTTGACGTCTATGAAGGGTTCCAGAACAGACAGGAAACTATGGCGGTAGGACTGGATCTCGAGGATGCTTATAACAGAGTGAGATACGACATCCTAAATACTGCACTGAGGGAGAAGGAGGTCAATCCATGGCTGGTGAATTGGGTTGCAGCTATACTGTATTCACGTCCGGTTGCTCTCTGACTGGTGCTCTTGGACTTCTGAACCATGCACTTTGGCCCCAGGACTGCCACAGGGATCCGCCATCTCGCCTGCACTCTTCAACGTGTTTACGAGCAATTTTGCAAGCCTAGAAGCACCAGGAGTTGGAAGGATCCTGACTTTTGCTGATGATTTACTTGCATATAGGCAGGGGGAAGAGAGGGAACAAACAGCTCGGGAGCTACAAGCGACAGTAGACAAAGTGACTGGTGTACAGAAATGAAGGCTGTCATCCACCCGGAAAAGGCGTTTGTTTTGCGGTGTTCTCTGGACAACAGAATCGTTAAAACTAATGTCCCAAGTCAAATGATAGATTGTAGAGACGTCAACAGAGAGAGCAAACTGAAGTATCTGGGAATTACATTTGACAGGAGCCTGTCATTTAAGGACCATGTGGAGAGTGTTGTGACGAGATGCCAAAAAGGACTTAGTGCACTTAAGACTATGGCTGCAATTGACATAGAGCAGAGAATGCTTTTCACACTATATCAGCACCTGATCCTGTCAGTGGTGGATTATGGCCTGGGACTGCTTACCGTCTCAAAGAGTCAGATAGACAAACTAGAGCGCATACAGAACGCGGCTATGCGGGTCATTCTGGGTTGCACCAGAGACACCCCAGTGGTGTGTATGCGATACATCCTTGGTTTGCCGACGGTTGCAGGTAGGCACAAGGTGATGCAGGCGAAGTCATATATCAGGGTAGCTGCAGACACAGACCACCCTCTGTATGAAGCTCTGGGTGCAGTTAAGGGTCAGCGGCTGGTAGGAGGGAGGTCATGGATGGCTCAGGCAGAAGACCCAATCAGACAGGTTTGCATCCTTGAGAACATTAGGCGAGGAGAGGAGTGGGTCAAAGTGCCACCTGAGCAGTCAGACTTGTGTAGAGTCATAATCACGCTGACCCGGGAATGCAGAGACTGGCCAGCAGGTGCCAAGTAGATGGAAATTCAGCAATTAATTCAAGATAATGCTCGCTCAGAGGATTTGATCATTTACACAGATGGTTCAGTGACAAGAGGCAAAAGAAGTGCTTGGGGCTTTTTAGCAAAAGTTAATGGTCGACGTTTGGTGCAGGAGAGCCTAGCATATGATACCACAACATCCAGCTTAAGAATGGAGGTGGAGGCGGTCACTGCAGCTTTCTGCTGGCTAAAGAACACGACACACACACACACACACACATTGTAATTGTAACTGATTCAGAAAGCATGCTGAGGAAGATCAGAACAGGTATGCTTCGTGCAGAATGGCATGCTTCGCTGCGGAGGACACGAGTGAGGAGTATTGTCTGGATTTTTTCACCGGGCACGCCGGCCTGTTGGGAAATGAACAGGCGGACAGACTGGCTGGCTCTGCACAACTTGGTGGAATACTGCTACATGATAGGGCAGGCGTGGTTAGTGCCTTGTGGGAGAGCGTGTACAATGCGGAGGAGCAGATGGATCACCACAGTCTGGTGAGATTGATGCAGTTGGGGGTGATGAGAGGTTCTGGCAGAAGCTCAAGGCTCAGAGGAAAGGCAAGACGGACGTTTAATCAGAAAGCTACTGGCACTATTAGTATCGTAACTCTTCGCTGGCTGCTGAAGATGGGGCCGGAGCGCTTATGGGAATGCCCCGAGTGCTGTGATGTCGGTTCTTGAATCAAATCAAATCAATCAAACCATTGCTGATTTTAAATCTTGTGTGGTGTTTTCTCAGATTTTCAGTAACTGATCTCAAAGACTAGTTTCATTTTGCTCTTACTTGCCTTTTCATCATTATCATCATTTTGTTCCATTTATATATCACATAGGACTTGCAGTCTCACTCTCCCTCCCTCTGTGTGTGTGTGTATATATATATATATATATATATATATATATATATATCAGAGAGAGAGAGAGGGGGAGGGGGAGAGGGAGAGAGAGAGGGAGAGGGAGAGAGAGAGGAAGAGAGAGAGGGAGATAGAGAGAGAGAGGGGGGGGAGGGAGAGAGAGAGAGAGAGAGAGAGAGAGAGAGAGAGAGAGAGAGAGAGAGAGAGAGAGAGAGAGAGAGAGAGAGAGAGAGAGAGAGAGAGCATTCTATTAATTTAAGGGAACTCTGGCAGAGCAGCTTGATAACTATCGTAAAATAAAAAGATAAAATTGCAAATACAAAACACCCTTAATGGTATATAAATCATAACTGTTACTGAATACTTACTTAAATGAAAGGATAACGTCAAATAAATAGACTGGAAATAAGATATCCAGCTGCACTGCTATGGTGAGAAACAATGCTGGAGATCCATCGCAGCCAAACTTCATTGGGAAAATGGAAATCTTCTTGAGATTTAACTGATTTTAAAGGGCTGAGTAATTGTTAGAAACTGTTGTAAGAATTTAAATATGCATAAGTGTAGTGAAATACACACAAAGGAATTTATTACTTTGTATAAAAACCACTAATTACTTTAACAAAATTATGGACATATTTTTCTTTCTCTTTTCTTCTAAGAGATGAGTTAAGTGCACATTTCCAGGAGATATACTTCCTCCCAGATATTCCAGAGTTAGCAGAAGCCAATAAGGTGCTGAAACAGTTTGGAGAAAACTGTGCCAAGTAAGTCTAGTTTAAAAGAGGACTGTATTTATGATCAACCATCACTTTGTTCCTTCAAAAAATATCCTGTTAAAATTGTGAATGTAATTGTTGCAGCCAGCACTTCTGTTTGCATGAAAAGGTCCTTTACTTCATGTTTTACTTCTGTATGCCTTACATTTTGAGTTGTAACTCTCATTCTTCACTGTTTCGGATGAGTGCCACATTAACTACATTCACTATGACATTGGAAGTAGATATGTTGGCTGTAACTTATATAATGTTGGCTTGACTAACAAAGCTACAAGTATGTTAGCATGCTAAGTAATCTTTTTTTTTTAGCTGGATCCAGAAATCTGAGGCAGGATTTGCAAAGTCATTAACTTTAATCCAAGCAAAGGCTCACAATTAATAAAGTTGCATTTATCCAAGTCTGTATTTAATAAGATGCTGGCTCTTTGAGATAGATGTTTCACCATTTGGGACATGCAGACGCAGAGTTTTTACTTCTGATAGAGGATAACTTTAGGCCGGGAGATGTAAAAATGTACACTAATGTGTCAGTGGCCAGGAGGCAGAAACAATGGACGGGTTTTCAGTTGAAAATCACAGGGGGAGAAGGATGACTGAAGAAAGCATTGCATATGACATTACCACATCCAGCATTATAATGGAGGTGGAGGCTGTAACTGTGGCATTTCAGTGGGTGGAGAAAATCTCAATGGCACATGTTGTCACGCTACCGGATCGGTACTGCAGCTGCACAAGGCATAGATGGTCTCTTGGCTGTGGGTCAGGGGAGCAAGTGAAATAGAAGATATTGAACACCCATACCTAGAGAGTATGATGCAGCAGGAAGTGTATATGGGCTCAACAGTAACTGATGTAGTTGGTGGTGCCACTCGATACTCCGGTGAATAAACGAACAAATAAAATTAATTTTCAAAGGGTTAAGAATTGGGCACGTAGGCCCGTCTATCATTCTGCCCTTCTATTCCCCCTCCTTTCATACATCGTTTTACTCATACATCAAGTAATAGTAAATGTTATCAAAGGCATCAAAATATTCACAACAAATCCTGATATGTGCATATTTCTAACTACAGTAAACCATAATAGTTGTGGTAAATCATGGGAAAATGTGAACCATTTCTTGAATATTTTTTATCTTCCGTGGTGGCATGTAATCTGTGCTAAGATAATATGCAAACAGTTTCCGATTGTATGTATAGGGACTGGTTGTATTTTTGATTTGTTATGGAAGATAGTTCCCCAGTTAAAGGCAAGTCAAGTAGTTGATTGGAAGACAGCAGGCACCATCAGTATGAAGACTCTTCCCTGGCTGTTGAGGAGGGCTTGTCCCTAAATGCTGTGATAATCAAACTTATACCCAGCTAAACCCAAATGAATTTTTGGGAGAATTTTGGATTGCTGCTGATGCTAGGGCCAACCAGAAAGTTATATTCAACATAATAAGTCAACATTTCCAGGTGTTATCTGAAATCTTTGATATTTATTTCTTTGAAAAGTGAGATTCCTCATAAAGTAACATCTGGAATCCCTTCTTGGTAGATTTAAAATCGTATGCATTTGATCCTCATTAAAAAAAAAAAAAAACACAAAGAAGCTGATCAGTCTATCTTCTTACATCTATCTTCATATGTTATGCACATGTCTAGACATAAAATGTAATCATTTTCTCAGTTCTTGATATCACTTGAAAAAAAAAAAGATATCTATGCAGAATCAGATTATTAAAGTTGTCAAATTGCTGGTTGATTTTTAAACTTCCTATTTGTGTGATGACTATTTTCCACCCATGTCAGTAATAAAACAAAAACAGTATTGTGTCTCTTAGAAATGGTGCTGCAGCCACTTAAATTAGATTCTTACTTCTAAGCAGCTTCAGTTTTTGCATTAGCTGAAATTTGTAATTTTATAAAAGTAAATGTAAAAGACCCTTTTCTACATTGTCAGATGTATGTATCGGGCATTTAATGCTAGACCTTTTTTTTGAAGACCAATTGGTGCTTGGTAGGGGATATTTAACATCTTGTCGGCTGCCTTTACTTCACATGACTTTACCTCGTACCCCTTTAAGGCTGGGTCAACCTGGGAGCTAGTGTCATTAAAAAAAAAGTCCGGCTCATTTCAGATTTGAACCCATGACCTTCAGATCCACAGGCCAGCATCTAACCCCTACCAAGGTGGCTACCAATTTTATAACGTTAGATTAAATAAATAAAATGTAGCCTTGTTCTATTTTCTTTCTTATCTGTCAGCCTGTCTGTTAAGTAAGTATTTCTCCTGAATTCCCAGAGTGCAGGTTTAAAACAGTTGAAGAACACTGATCTTGTTGGATTTACCAGCTGTCTGATAGATAACAAACAACAACGTATATTTTGAAGTCATTGATATTCACTGGTTGTTTTACTATGTTTTTTTAATCTCTCATCCTCATATGTCTTGCTGACTGATGTGGGCTGTTATGCCTCTACAGCTTGCAGTCTCCAACAGCATATATCAGTTCAAATTAGTTAGTCTTTCCTCTTGAACCTAAGGCAGCGCATAGGGCAAAGAAGATAGCTCTGGTTGTCTGGTGGTTCGTTGCCACCTGATTTAGGTCTTGGATATTCATTAGGCCCATAGTTAAGCCTTTCCTGATGATGGCTCTACGCAGAGTCTCTCTTGGTCTTCCCGGATTTATTTTCCCTTCCAGTGTACATTTGAGGGCTCGATGGGGGAGTCTTGTCTTATTTATTCTGAGTGCATGGCCGGTGTAGTTCCAGCAGGGCTTTCTTATAAAATTGGATACATTTTCTTGCTTGGTCTCTTGTCTTATTTGCGTATTGGATCTGAAATATGTCCAGTAGAAGTTCAGTATTCTTCTAAGAAATCTGTTTTCAAAACTCAAATGTTTTTAAATTAAGAGCTACTTTTGCTTTCCAACTCTTGCATTCATAAGTTAGTACTGGAATCACACAAGAGTTGAAGATCTTAAGTTTTATGTGTTTGCTGAGTGTCTTTGACTTCCAGATGTTTGACAGTTTGGACAAGGCACTAGATGTCAATGCAATTCTAAATGATATTTCTCTCGTTGAATCCCCTGTAAATGTCATCTTACTCCCTTGGTATGTAAAGCTGTAGACTTTTTCAAGAATGTGATTGTTTAGTTTGATGTCTTCTGAACTACTAGTAAGATCAATAATTTTTTTGGGCTGTGTTAATGTGGAGACCAGTTTGTCCTGAAATATTTTGGAGATGGCCTGTTTTCTCTGGGATATCTGTTTGTGTTGAACTCAAAAGCACTTTGTCACCAGCAAAGTCGAGGTCTTCAAAAATGTTGTCAACCAATTTGATGCCCATGTTTGGGTTGTTTGTGCATTTCCGCATGACCCAATCGATTGCTTTTCCAAAGAGTGTCGGCATACACTAACAGCTTATATCAGTTCATATACTAACACCCACTCCTTTCCTAGAACTTTTGGAAGGGGGGGGGGGGGGGCGTAATAATTTTAGATTTTAGCTTTTGCCAGTCTTCATGTCAAGGAAAGCAGTAATGTAAAAATATACCAGTTAACTTTCTTTACGAAGAATTCTTCAGTATTCTAAATGTAGCTGACTATATTTTGACAGCAACTCAGATCTGAAAACACTGCTGGCACATTCCATCAAGGGTATCAGTCATGAGAGTCATGATGTCAGGGTTCATGCATTGCCCAAGTTGAGGAAGATTCTCAGGGAGAGACGGGTGGGTAGTTAACCTTATGTTTGTGTGATCGTCCAGGAATAGTGCTTTATAACATGACAGTTTGTTTCCTTTTAGCTTGTCATCTTTTCTTGTTTCCCCCCTTTGTTTCCTATGGCAATAAAGTTTAAACCAGTGTTTCTCAACCTTTTTACACCTGCATCCCACTGAAATCCCTTTATGATGGTAGTTGCTGGCTTCATAATAAAATATGTAGCCTTTAAGAAAAATATAAATGTTAATAGGCATCCCTGCTGCATTCCTCTTCTTATTTCAGATGTATTTGTTATTTTGCCAGATGAATAACTTAGCATTTTATGTCTTTATATGTATGTTTCATTCATCATCTCATCTAGATCCTCTTATACTTTGTGGCGTCAAGGTATGATTTACAGGAAAGAGCCGGCTTGTGTGCTTCATAAATTGGGATTCTCAGGGACTCTGTAATTTCTTTCTTCTGTCCATCACTTGCATAGTCGGCCTCTTCTTTGCTTCCTGTCTGGTCTGCACATCATTGCTTGCTGTGGTATACTGTCTGCTGACATCCACATTCTATGGACAAACCATTTCACCTGTTGTCTTCTTATGAAATCCAGAGCTGCTGCTACTCCAATTTTCCATCAGATTTCATCGTTTCTGATCTTATCTCTTATTGTTAGATTAAGAGCCCTTTGTAGGAGTCTCATCTCAATTTTAATTTTTCTTTTCTCTTTTTCTGTCATTGTCTAAGTCTGGCATTGGTAACACAGGGTTGGCAAGAAGATTGCATTATAGAGTTGTTTCTATTGATACATGTTTGTTTCTTAGTATTAGTGCCATTTGCCAAATCATTTGGTTTGCTTTGTTACATCTGTCATCAATCTTATCTCCTCATTATCAGTTAATAATGTCAAAGTGATTCTACTATAATTTTTTTTTTTTTAGTAACTAAATGTCAGCATGTTAGGTAATTATCGGTCCATAGATTGAGTTTTTGATTAGTCAGAATTTAAATTCTAAATGTATAAAAAAAAAGATGTTATAGGGCATTTTCAAATCTATAAATTTGTTTTTTGTTGTTGCAATATTTAGGTGGAACTAAGCAGCTATGTTCTAAACAGTGAACCGGCTGAGCCCATTTTGTCGGAATTGGTAACTGCAGTAAGTATTTGCACCATACTGTTAAATTCACATATTCTTAACTAGACGAAAATGCACATAGTGCAGCATATAACAAATTAATTTGTTCCAAAAGCTGTATTTATATAAAGAATAATAACTAAGGTCATGGTAGTAGGTAAGTGAGGCAGGGGCTGACCAGCATGAAGGTGGGCATAGGATATAAGACACCTAGGGCAGGAAAGTGCACAAGACAGGTGAGCTGGCAAGGGACCAAGTTTCAAGCTAGCTCTGTTGGAAGCAATATTCTGCAAAGGAGCTGCTACATGATGATGATTATATATCTTATGTTAGAAATAAGATTTTACTTTGCCTATTTAAAAAATTTTCCCTCCCTTAAAATGTTGAATCAAATATGAGTATGCAAGGAGAGCATTTTGTAGCCACATTTGTGCATCCTTAAAGGTCACATTTTGACAAATATTTAGTAGTCTGTTGAAATTTAACATGTTACCTATAAACTTACAGTGTTTTGTTAAAGACATTTGCTATAAACTGCTTAAAGGTTTTTCTTACTGAGTTTGATAAAAATCATTGTAAAAGGATTAATGTTGAAAGATAAGTGCAAGATTTAAATATCTTGTGTTGTGTATTGTTGTTTGTAACTTCTCTGGAAAAATCAGTACACAAAGAGACTGATCAAGAAAAAGGATACTGAAAGGTCTAAGATACTGAAAGGTCTAAGACAGTGATATGGTGGAATGTCATGACTGGAACCCAGAACTTTCTGCCAGAGTTTTACAGCCAGTGAATGCAAAGAAGAAGAACACTTAACTATTCTCAAACTGAATAAGTGACAAAAGTTAGCCTAATTTGTATACACAAATCAACACTTGGTCGATAATGTTGTAAACATCATGCCGGCAATCTTTACTTCATAGGACTTTGTGTGGTACCCATTTAGGTCCACCTGAGAGCCAAGGTCATTTTTGAATTTGAACCCACGACCTTTAGATCCGCAGGCAGGTATCTAGCCGCTATACTATGGCAGCTACTATGTAATTGGTATATAATGATGGGGAAGATATGATCCTGAAGGAGGGCATTTAATGTTGTTGTAAGCTGAGCTGTGGAAATGTGAAGTTTAATATCAAGTTGTTTATTATTTCTAGTTGCTGAGTGGTTGCAGAGATACAGACTACCGAACTCAGATTCTGTATGGACAGTGTTTGGGAGATCTGGGAGCCATTGACGCTGGGAGGTAATTTTTTATACTATCTAGACTGCATGATTACTACTTCAAGCAAACCACAAACCAAGAAACTCTGGACAGTATGATAACCAAGAGAAGATGGAAATGGCTTGGTCACATTATGAGAATGAATCCTGATATGCCTGCCAAAACAGCTCTCACACGGATACTAGAAGGAAAGAGGAAAAAAGGGGAGACGAACAATGGAGAGTGACCTGAATGTGGCATCTCTGACATGGAAAACTGCACTAAAGATCGCATAGAACAGGAGAGCATGGAAAGTCCTCTCTGAAGCCTCATGTGCCACTAGGTTCAAAGAGAATTGATTGATGATGATGATGATACTGTGTGATTAAAAGATCATAGTTGGACAGTTGAAGTACGATAAGCACCATTTTAAAGGCAATACTGACAAGTTATGCAGAAGGAAGACAGAAACAGCAGTGGATTGATAATATTAATTGGTGGACTGGTAGAAGCTTTGAGTGCACTGTACAAGCGCGGCAACACTAGAGAATAATCACATCTGGCCATGAATTGTTGATAAGGCACTTTTTAAATTAAGTAGCAGTGTCGTAATCATATTTATGTGTCTCCCCTCCCCCTCCAATCTTAGAGTTACATTTTAAAACTGTAATTACTGCCTTTATTTAGCACTTTTGCGGTGTAGGCAGGGAAATCTTTGAGCCTAAGGGTTTAGGGCCACATGGCTATTGCAGTTGCCACAAACTGCTGGTTAGGATTCTATTTTAGTGAGCTTGTAGCTTTAATGAAATACAAGATGTATTTTGAAACAGATACTAAGGAAATGAGAAGAGACATTGGAGAACATCGTTAAAACTGGAAAGATCAGTGGAAAATGGGGTAGAGGCAGACCAAGAGAGATGATGCTGGATGGGCTGGAACGATGGCATGGAGGGATATCATCAAGAGAGCTGTTCCAGGCAACCAGGGATCGTGATCTGTGGAGACGCATGAGCGCCTACGCCAGTTGGCAGGGCACATGATGATGATGACTAAGGAAAGCCATCATTGACAAGGCATTTGTAGTTTTACAGTGTGTGCTTAAGTAATGTTATTGTTTCACTAGCTTGTCATTCTCATGGCTGCAATAAACTTTAGCCCCAGTCATGTAGGATATTTTTCAGTTAATTTGAGTAGGTTTAGAAATTCTGTCTTATACTTATGTGCAAAAATTTGGTTACTGTTGAAAATTTTTTTTTATATTGTTTGTTAAAAAGCTTTGATCCATTGGGTCACTTCTGCATTTTCTTTTTCACCAGCATTCCAAGCTCTTGAGGTTCATTGCTGCAGATATTTACTTGCTTCCATTCATCTATTTGATTGGTCTTCTCTTACCAGTTGATGACTCCAAGTGTTTTTAGGTCTGCATGTAAATTATCTTCTCACCAACTTCTAGGCCTGCCGCATTATCTCTCCCATTCAACTCTTTTATGTACACAGTTTTTGTCTGTCTGTTGCCTGTCTGTTATTTGCTCCAGCTATTGTAATCTATTGGCCTTCTCTATGCTAGTAGTTAATTGTAGTTAAAAATTTGGAATTTCAATGTTGCATATTGTTATTTCTTAATCATGGTTTAGGAATCTTCAAGTTACCACTTTATGTTTTAGCAGCTGTAAAAATATCTAATCCCATATGAAACAGAAAATCTTGTATTAAAGTTGTGTTTCACTGAAGGTTGGAATTGATCACAAAACGACCTGATGTAAAGTTGGCCAACTTTCACCCATCAGTCAGTAACGACGACTTTGCCTATGAACTTATTAATGTGGTTGTTAAGGCATTTCTTGCAGCCACTGAGCCACGAGTTCAAGTAAGTTCAGAAGATTTTATTTGTGTGTTTTATTCTACTTTTATGAAACTTTTTTTTTCAATTCATGACATAATCATAAAGTTAGCTGCATAGTTTCTTTAGTATTGTAGACCAGCGCTTCGTTAGACTAAAATTTCTGTCAGATTTTCTGTCAGTAATCATTAATTCTTTTGCCCTGAGAAGCTACAAAACCGCCACTTCAGGTGAGGTCCGATTTCCTATAAATGTCATTTGTCTAACTTGTCTATATTGACCTGTTTACAAGACGCATAGTTGATGCTATTGGCTGTTTTCGCATCCGTACAAATGTTTAGGAATTCAGGATGTGAATACATTAACTAACAATAACATGTGAAGGGAGGGGCGATGAATACCTTTAAGTAAAGGGCCTTTTAAAGCCCAAGTTGACATCAGAATTTCCCCATAAGCCTCAATGATAGAGGTCATGACATTATTCACCCGAAACATGTTTTTTTTTGTTTTCTTTAATGCGCTGGTGGATGTATTTGGTGCAGTGCTTCACCCTGTTCATTTTTATTGATTACTCCTTTCGTATACCACAGAGAGCCCTCTCGTTTAGACACAATGGAAGCAACTGGAGTTCGACCATGCAAGTGATGGATAGATAAAATATTCTAGTCATAAATATCAGCCTCTTCAAAACCTGACACTGAAATACAGAAGAGAAAGATCCTGGATTTTTTTTTTTATGTAGCTTTTATATGTTACACAGTCACTGCTCTACTTGTTTATATGAAATAACTATAGTAAAATAAACAGTATGGTATAAATGTTCAGATTATGAAATATTGCCACACACAAATCGTGTCATATTATTGAATTGTGATGTATGTGAAATGAGTATGTTATCAATAATCAGTTTGACAATTATTTTCTCATTAGGACAGCGCCTCATTTGCCTTGCAAGAATTGCTGCAGATTTACAAAATTCGAGAACCTGGCGATAACCAGAGTGCCAAATCCAAGGGCAAACTATGGGACCGTTTTCCTGATCAGACTCAAGAAATCCTCATTCCTCTGCTGAACTCTAAGTATGCATATGGATAATATGTTTTTACTTCTTTTTTTATTGTCTTTATTTTAAACTAGCTGTACCCGGCCATGCGTTGCTGTGGCCCAGATTGGTGAAACGGAGAGGAAAGAAAATCGCTCTCAGCTAACAGTGTCTGTCATAACCCCCCCCCCCCCCCCCCCTCCACCAATCATATTTCCCTCTCCAAAGGACTGAACAATCATCCATGGCGAAATTATTAAAAATAAAAAATAGTTAAGAAATGAGAACTTTAAAATAATATTTTAAGCTCTCTTAGCTAACTGTGTCTGGCGTAAATCCCCTCCCCCCCTTCCCCAATCATATCATCATCTCTGAAGAATGGGAAAGTCACAGTGTAACGAAATATTGAAACTAAATTAAGTTTTGCATCCGTGTCTACCCAGACTTAAATAGGTGGCATTAACTTGTACAGAGAAGTAAATGTAGCCAGTGTAACAGCTACCACATCACCCATCCAGTACTAGTGCAACCACAACCACCACCACCATCACAACAACAACAACAAAAACTGTCACTACAGTCTGTGTAGGTCGGTGTAGAAAAGAGGAGTTAGCGCTGCATGCTGTCGCCACAGACTTTTTAGTTTGATTTTGCCCCGGACATAGGGAAAAAAAACTTCAGCACGTAACCAGTGATGGAACCCACAGTGAAAAGTACACTATACTCACGAATAGGGGAGAAAAATACCTCGCACCCGTCATCTCTGACCTTGGCATCCGTTTCCACCCAAACCAAACTGGACTGTAAGCCGTCTTAGTTAACAGTTTCTGTCATCGCCGAATAGTTTTTGATCGAGAAACGTTGCGGGAAGGCTAATTAGGACTTAACTGAAATCGGATGTCTTTGGGCGAAAGGCGCAGATATCGCAGCCTAGCTGTAAACCACAACACAACGTGGCAACCACCCTTTTAAGGGAAAAAGAACAATTATCACAAAGCAGGGAATCGAACACCGGTCACCCGAGTGAAGGATGACATACTTACAACTTTACTACCGACGACTGAAGAGTTTAGGTCAGATATCGCAGCCTAGCTTTAAACCACAGCACAACGTGCCAACCGCCCTCTCCAGAGTGAAAGAAGATTACCCGTGACATGACCATTGAGCATCCCGTCACCGCTGTCGCAGGCTAGCTGTAAACCCCAAAACCGAAAAAGGCGTAGATATCGCAGCCTAGCCATAAACCACAACACAACGTGCCAGCTGCCCAGTTAGGGGCTAAAAAAAAATATTATATCACCTGGTAGGGAATCAAACGCAGGTCACCCGCATAATAAGCAAAATAGTTACCAACTACGCTACCAAACACTCAAGCAGATAGCGGAAATTAAACTATATACTAATGCAAAGTTCAATAAGAGCTCGGCAGCCAAAAATGGCCGATCACATAAAAACAACTCCGGCAACAAAACAATTAATGATTTGACCGTTGCTGGCGCTATGTCGTTCGTGGTTTGTGCGATTTTCTGACAAAAAAATCATGCTTGGGGTAAAGGCAACGTTGTGTGCAAATTTGAAAGCAATCAGTTCAGTAGCTTACATCATCGGAAAATTAACATTTTTAATAATATAGATCAATAGTCCAGCTGCTTGCATTGACAGCCGCTGTGATGGCAGCTAGATGCTCGCCTACAGATCCTAAAGTCATGGGCTCAAATCGGCATTGAGCTGAATTTTCCTCAAACATGACCTTGGCTCCAAGGTCACCCAGCCTGAAGTGGGGACCAGGCTAACTCCTGGGAAGTAAAGGCGGTCAGCGTGATGTTGACCACATCGCCCATCGAGGGGGGATTGGTCTTTAAAAATATGAGTCTAGACTCATATGTCCAATGCACCACTGGCGTGTCAAGGGACTTTACTCTGTATTACATTATTTGGTAAAGTAAGTGAAGGACCCTTTTCCACACCTTTAGGAGTATAGGGCTAGACCTATATTTTATAGACCAATCGGCACAGGATGGGTGATATGGTCAGCATCACGTCGGCCGCCTTTACTTTCCGGGACTGTATCCGGTACCCACTCAAGGCTTGGTCAACCTGGGAGCCAAGGGACATTATTTGGTGATTCAACAAAAATAGTGATATTTCTAAAGGTATAATTTTGGTACAGTGTGAGAATACAATTGAAGATTTTAAACTTTATAGATCGATAAGAGGAATATCATGACAGAAGAATAAAACAAACAAAGCAGCATTGTTACAGTTTAGATTGCAGAAAACATTACTCATGAAACCAAGATCAGACAGTTACCATTAGGTATTAAAGAAGAAAAACTCCTTGTTAGAGAGTGCAAGAGGAAGACATTCATAGATATAAACAACAACATGAGGTGGCTTAAAAGGAGCTTCTATGAACTCACAGTGAAGAACAGAAGTTGAGCTTCGCTACTGAGATATTTTGTTTATGTCTTTGTTGTTCAGTTTTACAACGGGAAAAAAACTGCTTTAAATATTTTATGATAAAAACAGTATATTCAAACTTTTCAGGCTAATTTAACTTGTTTATGAAAATAAATGTTAGAAATATCAGTATATTTTCTATCCAGATACAAACTCAACCCAGATGCCAAGTATGCCAGCTATCCTCGACCTCTTTATCGCAGCGAGAAAGGGAAAGACTTTGTAGACTGGATCTCTAACTGGACCGGATACCTTATCACAAAGGTAAATTAATTTGTTTTGGCATTCTGAAAAATTTGACATGGTTTTAAAGAACATCATCGTTTGAGATCTTCTTCCCCTTCACTGACTGTTATGCAACAGCAAGTTCTGGTTATTTGTTTACTACTGGACAAAAGTTTGAGTTTTGCATGCTGCAATGTGGCTCTGTTAGGGGTTTGATTTAACTCGTCACATTGCTATATTGGCGCTCTTAGGTACACACAGTTACTAAAGATACACCAGACGACAAACACTCAGTTTTTGATCTTTATTCGCTGTTCCAACGTGGTTGCTACGCATGGCTGATTCTTGATGACATTGGCAACTATCTCACACGGTGATTCTCTCTGCCATTACCTTTCGGATCATACGTTTGGATCATGCTAACATATTGTACCTTGTACCTGTACACTATTGAAACTTGCAATCAGGAGACATTCATTTCTGCTCTCGAACAAATACACGTGGTCAGACGATCTGCATTCTTCTCAGCTGCTCTCGCATTTGACCGCACACATCCAGGTCCAAACTTCAACTGGCTTCCTACCCTCTCTGGGTTCACACCTTCCTTTAAAGTCTCACGCTTTCCTTGTATCCCTATTCACTCATCACGGGATACTCAAGACCTGCTTATCTTGCTTTCCTCTTGTTTCACTGGTCTTCTGACCTTGTCCCCCAATCGGGAACTCTCTGGGATTTCCCCGGGATTTCACAACATTACACATGCCCCTCCGTTTTACAGATCTTTAATTTGTATGCAGAGTGTTGATTCCTTGCTACTTAGGCGGATGCACTCCAACTTCGAAGAATGCAGCCTAATTTAGTCAACTTTTAGGACCTGCTTGTCAGGGGGTAGTGGGTCTACACCACACCCCTCCCCCACCGAATTGCCCAGTGGAGAACCGGAACCCACTCACAAATCTGTTATATTAAAGTTGATACCACCTTTTTGTGGCGCTGTGATTTCCGTCACAGGTATAAGGGAAAGTTAAGTGCAATGTGATGTGCATAAGAAGATGCTCCGTACCTCACCTCGACCGCCAGCCTTCTCTGTGCCGATTTTATGGAACCTCATGCAAGTCTTCTGCTGCATGTCCTTGCCGTGCGCCACAAAAGAGCATTAATAGAGCTGGCAGGGGATCTTAGAGCTGGTGGCCCGCAGAGATGTAGGATTCAATCTGGCTGCCATCAGCCCACACCAAAACAAGGGTGAAAATGTCTGTCAAAACTTGTTTGGAAAATGAGTAAAGTCGGTGCCTGCCGAATGTACCACACAATGACAACTCGGTTAAAAGTCTGTCGAAGGAAATAACAACTGAACTGCTGAGACTCAGCCCTAGACCAAGAGATGTGCCCACTGCTTAGACGAGCAACTTCTGTGGGCAGTTTTTTGCAGTAAAATCCTGTCTTCATACATCTTCTGTCAACCCTCAGTGTCGTCGTCACTGCATTGAGGTACACCACCATAGCCACTGTCAATTTGCTGGTTAGGCTCAAATGTCCTATGGCACACCAGCAAAGTCTCAGTGTCAGAACATCATAAATCCTGCTGATTGACAGAAAGTTTCAAATGTCCGTATGAATTGGCCCCACTCGCGAAAGTGTTGGGACCAAACAGGTGGAACATGCCTGATGCATGCCTCTCTATGTGTAACGTAAAGAAGAAGAATCTACCTATTTATGTGGTCATCATAGCCCTGGACCTGCGGGCTGCTCCCTGCTGATCTCTGAAGGATGTAGCCTGTGATGAGTGGAAAGATTAACTTACATTTGTGAGGATAATCAGTCAGGATATGATGATTCCTTGGGTGAGCCCAGGACCAGAGCATCATGTATCAGCTCTGCATTTATGGAAGCCTCCTTGGATGGCGGGGAATGCACATGATCTGCCCTTGCCTTCCTTTGAGGGCCGACCAATCTACATGCAGTTGCCCTAAATGGGTTTTCCATGGGAAATTAAGGTACAGACAGAAAACAACACAAATAAGGCAACATCATATACCACAAAACAATGGCCACAGTCATCCTAGAGATAGAATCGACGTCTTCCCTCGAAGTCGGAGTACATTTGCCCGAGAGGCAGGGAACAAGAACTGCACGCAGATAAGCCAGTAAAACTTATCTACATGTAAAACTCAGGACCTGGTAAAAAAGTCCAAATGGACGAACAGCCAGGACTTTCAGCCAGAATTCACAGCTGGTGAATGCAAAGAAGAAGAATACCTTTTTATAAAGCAGAATGCATGTGCATTTGGAAACCTGTTGTTGAGTATGATTATGCTGCCTATTGTTATTATTTTCAATTTTTAAATACAAATACTTTTCTCCATGTTAGTTGAAGCCAGGAATAGCCCTTCAAGTGTTCACAGCATGTAGTGCTATGAAACGACACAGCCAGCAAGTAACATTCTACATTCTGCCTCACATTATTCTTCAAGTACTTCAGAATGGAAGTGCTGAGGATACTACTGAGGTTAGTGCAGTGTCATCTATTGTAGTCTTAAACCACTCTTCCTATTCCTAACTTATTATGTCAGTATTGGTATCCACTCCTATTTTCAGATGTTTTAACTCATTCAGCACCATGAATTTATTAGGGCTTCTTTATAAATGTTTTTATCAACTTCTTATGCTCTTTTTATCTGTAATATTAACTAATTTTAAGCTTTGTTACTGCTTCTTTTATCCCATACTGGAATATTTGAATCATTTCAGACCTGGGACTGTTATTAATACGGGCTTCGAATGAAACTTTTTTACAGAAAGTATGTCATATTAAGGACGTCAAGAGTGTTAAGCACATGACATCACAGTGCAGATGATCATGGTTATGACGTAATGACATTTTAAAAATGACTGCCCCATTTTGTCATGCACCAAAGAGGAGTAGCATTCTGTCAGTTAAAAGGTGAAACCTATAGAAATCCATCAGCGAATAAAAGTCCACTATGATGATGCATACGAGTCAGTTTAGCAAATGTATGAGGAAGTTTCAAAACGGTGTGACTTCTGTGATAGATTGTTCATGACCTAGAATTACATTGTATTACCCACCTGTTTTAGAAAGAAATCCTTAAGTTAGAACAAGTTCAAGAAACACTTGCCTAGTAATGAATAAGTTAGTAAAATCTTATAAAATCAACAAATGAGTGATGTGGGATTAGTACGTTGAGCTTCCCACTCATTATGGGTTGTGCCCTCCAGAGATCAGCTGGGAGTAGCCCACAGACCAGAACTTCAATGACAACACTGATAGATACATTCTTCTTTGGCATGTTAGACACAATGTATGGCAACATTATGGAAAGCATGCACCAGGCATGGGTTCTCCTGTTTGGTCCCTACACCCAGGCGAGTTGGGGGCCAGTGGTAGCAGACATTTTAACCTTTCTGCCAACTAGTAGGACTTTTGACGGTCAGGCATTTAAGACCTCTTTGCTGTAATGCCATAGGACGTGTGTCTGGCGGACATTTGAGCATATTCATCTGACTGACAGGACTGTACCATGAGATATCGCCCCAGGAGATGTTGCTCTTGTAAGCTGCAAGTAAATCTCCTAGTCTAGGGCTGAATCTCAGAAGTTTAGTAGTTCTTTCACTCGACAGACATTTTAGCATAGGGTTGTCATTTAGTACTGCATTCAGCTAGCAGACTTTACTCATGTTCCAATATTAGTTTTGATAGACGTTTTCACCTATGTATTGGGATGTGGGCTGCTGATGGCCAGAGAATTTCTGGCCACTTCATCTCTGGGAGCCACTAACTCAGAGATCCTCCTACTAGCTCTGTTTATCCATGAAGCTTGGCAGGAATGTATGGCATGAGGATCCGTAAAACCAGCACAGAACCAGCTGGAACCCAAGGTGAGGTAGGGGGTATCTCCTTATACACATCACAGCGGCCTTAACTTTCCCTCACACCTGTGACTGAAATCACAGCGTTACTTTTTTAAAGCTGATTCAGACATGATGTTTCCCCCATTGTCTACCTGTCTGCTACCTGCATGGAACTCTTGAAAATCTTACCAGTGGGTATTTATTTACATAAAAATAAAGAAGAAAAAAAAACACACTAAAAAAAAAAAAAACTGCATATGCTGCTAAATGTTTGGCAAGCCACTTACAATAACATAACATTTATTTCATTGCCAGATGTATGAGGAAATAATGGCAGTGCTGCAGCAGCTGCAGAAGCAAGATCTGCGGCATGAGAGTGCTTCCAACTTCCATCACATGAGTGCACAGACTGTGTTCTCTGTCCTGGATTACTTGACTATGTGGAGGAGTCACCAGGCCGAAGCATCCACAGCCTGTATTGGTTCAAGTGTGAAGCGTAAGTAAATATGAATAAATAACATACACATTTTACAGAAAAGGAAGAATTGCTCATGTGTTGTAAATTGAAACAAAGAATAGCAACATTGTAACCTAGTGTACATGTCGAGGATGACTGGCTAACTAATCCTGTAGAAAACTAATTCACTACTCAAGGGAAGGGTGAGGACAGATATACAATCAGACAGTTACTGGTATTACTGGTACCATCAGAATCGGAACTCTTTGCTTGCTGCTTAAGATGGGTTCGGAGCGCTTATGGGGGTGCCAAGAAGAGGAGAGGGAGGTAGGGACTGAGTGCTGTGATATTGATTCTTAATTCAGCGTTCAACATTCAAAGAAAAATTTTTACTGAACTGTGACTATAAAGCTTAATGAAGGTAGAAAAAAAATAAAGAGGAGCAAACATGCACGCATGCACACATAGACAGGGAGGAACAAACAGTTGTTTCTGCTGCATCTGTTATTGACAGAAACCACAACAATGGGGGAAAGGGTGGCCAGGATACTCTCCACCTTGTTGTGGTTTTTATCAGTAAAGGTCACTGCAGAAATGTCTTTTTGTTGCTTGTGTGGTTTTCCCCCTTCCACCATCGTTTAAGCTTCTTAGTTACGCACAGTTGGCACGGCGCGGGGTCAGTGGAATAATTTCTGGATACCAGCTTGACTGCAGTCATCCCTGTTGTTATCACTGAAGAAAATTAGCTGCAAAACCTGGTCCAGTCATTAATAAGTTTTTTATAGTACCAGGAACTTGATGTAATGTGTTTAAAGGTTCTGCACTCTCTTGGGTTATCCTGAGGTAAAAGGCAAAAGAGAGAATGAGGTTGCATTGCGACGCCCTAATTCATCTTTGGTACGCCGCACATCAGCATGAAGCCGCCATTTGTCACAATATAACAAAATTGCATCAACAACTTAATATGCCACCGACCAAGCGTAACAGAAACATGATGAATGTTAAAGCTTCCAAACATAGTTGAACGATAACTCTCTTTAAAGGTTTCATTGTGTATTGACAATAGCAATGATCAACAGAAGGAGAAAATGTGCAATTAATAATCCAAACTCATCCAAACACACCAACACAAGAAAAACTGCTCGACGTCAGCTGACATATTACAAAACGACGGGTCGGCAGTCCGACCTTGGAAATCCAGACAGTCGGTAGTATAAGTATACCGGCTTACAGCCGACTCGTACATCAATCGACTGATCAATTTACACGACGGGTCGCAGTCTGACCTTGGAGATCCCGACAATCACGACAATTTCAGTCCGACCTTGGAATCCGGGCAGACATCTCGATTTTCTTTTCTGCAATCTGAACAAGGTAATATAAGTATACCGGCTAATTGCCGAACGAAGTATGCACTATACCAGCCTTCTGCTGAGGTTTATAGTGGAGTCCCGGGATAGAGCGTCCTCAAGGATCCAACTTTATACAACGTCTGCTTCCGTGGAATCCCGGGGTAAAGTGTCCTCAGGGATCCACACATCCGTCTCCTTCGGACTGTAAACATCAACTCCTTGATAACAACAATTCCTTAAGGATATTATGTATTGTTTTGACGTCTTATTTGCTCACTCAATACTGGTGCGTTCTAGTGCACATCTGCACGCGACACCAGGTTTCATTCCTGTGATGGGTAGTTAAAAAAGATCATTCTCATGGCTTTCAAGCAGTAGTAGGAGATTAACATCATGGAAGAGACTGGGGCCTCGTCACATAATGTTCCCATAGTTAGCAGTGGATTGGGTACAGCCAATCTAATTTGCAGAGACGACACACACCAAAAAAAAAAAAAAAACATTTTTTTTCAGTTGGCATGGCATATAGTAATGTTGTTGTAAATATGTATCATTATCTGTATGCAGTTGTCTTATATTTTTCTGTCGTGATTTATGTACATATTTCCTGCTGTAATTTGTGCTTACATTTTTCAGCTCTAGCTTATGAAAAAGACCCCAATTATCTGGCAGTGGATGCATTTTTGAAAAGAATCCCTCAGGATGTTATTGCTTATGCCTGCTTTAATTGTAAAGCTTATACTAGAGCTCTTCGTCACTTTGAGATGTTTGTGTCATCATGTGGCAACATCCAGCAGCATCTCGACTTCATGCAGGTACTCATTAGAAACAGGGACTTTTATATTATTAATGTCTGCTATGTACTTTTTATAATGTAGCTGGTAGTGTATATTCTTACTCTGCCAGTTCCAAGCAGCATGTAATGCATGAGTTCCCAACGCTTATTTCACAGCTTCAGGTAGGGTCATGTAGGGTTTTGGCATGGTTGCTGGGCCATGGTGAGGTATAAAAATTTTGAAATCGTAAATAGGAAATAAATGAAAGAAAAAAGCCACTTTATTTTTAGTTTGTTTTTATTTACACTATTAACCACTTCTAATGTCTGTGGTCGCGTTTCATTTGCCTCTATAAAATGGGGTCGCGACTCGAAAAAGGTTGGGAACCGCTGATGTAATTTGTCATTGGCTCATCTGTGATGATCCCAACCAACGCGCAATATGTTCCCTGACTTCTTAAATTTGATCAGCTTAAAATGGGTACTGGGAAGTGCTCATGGTAGTAGAAAGTGGCATTTAAATACCCTGCTATCAGTCAGATACTAAATATAGGTCTAGCACCATGCACTCAGTAAACCTCAAAGTGTGTGGTCTAGCACCATGTACTCAGTACACCTCAAAGTGTGGGGTCTAGCACCATGTACTCAGTGCAGTACACATCAAAGTGTGTGGTCTAGCATCATGTACTCAGTACACCTCAAAGTGTGTGGTCTAGCACCATGTACTCAGTACACCTCAAAGTGTGTGGTCTAGCACCATGTACTCAGTACACCTCAAAGTGTGTGGTCTAGCACCATGTACTCAGTACACCTCAAAGTGTGTGGTCTAGCACCATGTACTCAGTACACCTCAAAGTGTGTGGTCTAGCATCATGTACTCAGTACACCTCAAAGTGTGTGGTCTAGCACCATGTACTCAGTACACCTCAAAGTGTGTGGTCTAGCACCATGTACTCAGTAAACCTCAAAGTGTGTGGTCTAGCACCATGTACTTAGTACACCTCAAAGTGTGTGGCCTAGCACCATGTACTCAGTAAACCTCAAAGTGTGGGGTCTAGCACCATGTACTCAGTACACCTCAAAATGTGTGAAGAGGTTCTGAGCACTATAGTAGACCAAACATCAGTACTTTGGTATATATGTGTATAGTGCACTGTTATACGAGGGATGGTAGAAATATAATGCCTCCTATTTTTAATAATCAATGTAAATATTGTATTGGTGTGCAGTTTGTAAATTTTGCAGGATTTCTCAAACATTTTTCTGCACTGTGTAGCATTTCCAACCAGTTTTAGTGACAGGTGGCACCACAATAACGGTTTTAAAATGGCTTCCAAAGACGTTTTGTTAAAACAGCTTAGTGTCATATATAATTCCTAAGTGATTGAGCAAAACTCCATTTTGCATCCGCAAACATATGAAAAATATTTTTTATGAATGAGACAATCTGTACATTAGTATACACTTGATTAATATACTTTTATGAGTGAGACCGTCTGCACTTTGGTATACACCGGATTAATATATTTTTATAAATCAGATCAACTGTACTTTGGTATGCGTTAGAATAATATATCTTTATGAATGAGACCGTCTGTACCGTGATATACCCTAGAATAATATATCTTTATGAATGAGACTGTCTGTACTGTGATATACCCTAGAATAATATATCTTTATGAATGAGGCCGTCTGTACTGTGATATACCCTAGAATTATTGTCTTTATGAATGAGACCGTCTGTACTGTGATATACCCTAGAATAATGTATCTTTATGAATGAGACTGTCTGTACTGTGATATACCCTAGAATAATATATCTTTATGAATGAGACCGTCTGTACAGTGATATACCCTAGAATAATATATCTTTATGAATGAGAACGTCTGTACCGTGATATACCCTAGAATAATATATCTTTATGAATGAGACCGTCTGTACTGTGATATACCCTAGAATAATATATCTTTATGAATGAGATCGTCTGTACTGTGATATACCCTAGAATAATATATCTTTATGAATGAGACCGTCTGTACTGTGATATACCCTAGATAAGAATACTATATCTTTATGAATGAGATCGTCTGTACTGTGATATACCTAGAATAATATATCTTTATGAATTGAGACCGTCTGTACTTTGATATACCCTAGAAGATTGTACATTTATGAATTAAACCACCTGTACTGAGACTTGTTAGCAATGGACAATAAACAGGCAAGCTGAAAAAAACTCTCGGGCAGAGATGTTTCTATTTTTTTTTTTTTAACCCAAACTGAATTTCACCATAGAGTATATCAGGAAACATCCTGCATCCTCCAAGTGTATTCTAGCCATCTGAGCCTTCAAAGATTAAGCATTGAGATAACTGTTGTGATACTTACTCTCTTTTTCCACTACCCTCAGCAGAATGCAAGAGAATAATCATAGAATATCACAGAAAAAAAAAACAAATGAAGCAGTCTTTGAGACCGCAGATAAAAGTCGTAAACTTATAAGAGCAGTAAGACATAGACAGTCTGTGTTTTTTTCTGACATGTTACCAGAAGGAATGGACTGGAGAACTTGATAACAACTAGCAAGACTGATAGAAAGATAGGCAAGAGGACAGTGGAGATAAATACCTGGATGGTCGTGGGCAGGACAAGAACATTTATCTTATCTGGGATTCAGGGGATTGGATGAGATGACAAAAACATGACAGTGTACGTTTACTGGCATGGCACATGACGATGTTGATTGAAGTCTACATTAGGATAATGTACTTTTGTGAATGAGACAGCTGTGGCTTCAGTTTGCATGTGATTGTTTTGCCAGAGAATCTATGTTGCTATGGATGAGCCTGATGGAGTTTTGGGAGCTGCAGCTGTCCGAGTTTCTCAGCCCACTCTCATGCAACAGATTCTAACTCATGAAAGCTTAGGTAAGAGCCACCATTAAATTGAAATATAAATGAGGAAATTTCTTATATTGTAGATGTATTTAGTACTTATTTGTTGCTAGAATTTATTTATACTTTTAACTACTTCGGTACCCTGATAACAGCATATGGAAGATGTATTCGAGAAGTTAAACGTAGACAAGTAACAAGTTTTTTCTATCTTGGACCCAGTGGCAGAAGTAACACAGAAATCAAAAAGAGAATAGGAAAAAAACTATCTGAGTAAGATGCACAAATTATTGACATCTAGAGAGATAAACAATGAGAATAGAAATGAGAATCGTCAAATATTATATATATACTCAGCCCTACTGTATGGTACAGAAACTTGGAAAGTGGACAAGCAGCTAGAAAATTGAACTGAGTCTGTGAAGATGTGGATATACAGAAGAATAAATTGTGTTTCATGGAAATGAAAACAACCAAATACAGAGGTTCTGAAAAGACATATTTTTTAGTGCCAGATTATATTTATGATAGATTAAAAATATATATATAGAAATATTGTCTATTTTTACAGGCCAGCAACAAGATGCTCAAGCTTGCTATGAACGAGCAATACAAATGGAGCCAGATAAGATTTCCCATCATCATGGTCTTTTGAGAAGTTTGATGGATCTAGCCCAGCCTAATAAAGCTCTGTTTCACACAGCTGGAATTTTGGCTGAAAGGTATAGAAGTTAGGTTAAGCTTTTCTGGGTGTGTCATGTACTGTTTTCTTTAGTTCTACACCCCTCCCTCCACTTCTCTCTTTCACACACGCACACACGCACGCATGCACGCATGCGCGCGCGTACGTACACATGTACACGCACACAGACACACACAATTTTTTTTATATATCATTAACCCTTTCGCTCCTATGGACGAGATAACTCGTCTGCCCGGGAGACTGCTAAGGACGAGCTAACTCGTCTTCGATTTTTCTTACAGATTGATAACTGTAATTCTCGGGGGTGAAATGGCAATATACATTACCTAAAACTGATCAAAGTGACACATTTACATACAATGAAATCACATATCACGTTCGTTTAGGTCTATTTAGATGCATTTCACATTATCCTGTTGCTTTCTTACCATAGGAGCATGGTCGGTAAACGGTATATTTTTTGCCCTAAAATATATTTCTGGTTTTGCGTTAGTCTACTTAAAAAAAAAAAAAGAAAATAACAAGAAAACTGGTTAATTATAGTTAACGAAGAATTAATGGAGTTTCTTTCAAAAGTAATAGTAAGGATAACTTTGAAACGTGTTGAGTTATATGAGCTAGGCTATCTTCGCGGCACGCCGTCGGACACGTGTACTTTAAGCCGTGAGCAAGACTGACCATATGACCCAGATATCTACATCGACTGGATTTGAAATAAATCCCCAATAATCAAAATGAAGACATGGTCACGTGCTGACATGATAATTAATACTAATGTTTCTAATATACTATACAACTAACAAAACTGTGTCTGTCTATCAAAGTGTACAATACTGGTCCTATTTTCTGTACCAATTTTCATATAAATTTCTAGCGTAGTTGGTATCACGTCTGCCTTGCAATCGAAGGGTCCTGCGTTCAATTCCTACATGCCATATTTTAAAAAAATTATTATTATTTTAAATGTAAATTCTAAATTTAAGCTCTTAGCTCTTTCGGCAACAGATCACAGAAGTATTAATTAATTAAACATCATTTCACGTGCATTAAGGTGCATTTAGATGCGTTACACCTTATCCTGTTGCTTTGTGAAGCATGGTTGGTATACTGTTCATTTGTGTGGAAAAACACTCCTGTTGCCCAATTTCACTTAATGTTACTAAGAGAAATTCTACAGAAATATTGAGAGGAAAAGAGAAAAAGTTTAGGACAAAAAAAGTGAAGATCTGCCACTTCGTTTAGTACAAAGGCATTACCCTTCAATAATAGAGTCCGTAACATCACAGAAGAAATTCCCAACAAGAAAGTGTGTGGTATGCGCAGAAAGCAAAAAATGACGGGAAACCCGGATACATGTGCAAGGACTGTGATTTGGCTTTGTGTGTCGCACCTTGTTTTTAAAATATTTCACACAAAACGATATTGTTAATAATTAAAAAAAACCCCATGTATTTGCTTACAAAGTGTTTTGTGTTTGCTTTGTAAGTTTGTAGTATTTCTTTTTGTTAATGAGTTTTTATGGCGTAGCCCAAGCGCGTCTGACTTGTCAGCGCAAAGGTCAACCATGCGCCTTCAAAAGAGTTTTTATTTTAGGTGTACAATTTTTACCCTGCGCCGCAAGCGCGTCTTCTGCTTTTGGAGGGGAAAAAGGTATTCAGCACAGGAGGGAAGATTAGCACTCGCCTGGCTTAGCGCAGTGGTTACGTTGGCTGGCTGAGGGCGCAGCAGCAAAAGGGTTAATTTGTTGCCTGTTTGTGGTATTTGCTTAGCATTTTCACACTTACTAGTTGGTTGTTCATCATCATCATCATGTAGCAGGTCCTTCGCAAAATGTCACTCTCATCTTGATCTGCCTTACAAAAATAAAATAAACAACAAAAAACCTGGCCTCTCGTCTTGTGCACTTTCCTACCCAAGATGTCAGTTATATTCCTTACCCGTCTTCCTGCAAGTTGGCCCCTGCCTCTTTTTGCTATTATTTTGTGAATCAGCTTTGGGGCTTGATATGGCCAACATGTTTCCATTTCTGAGTCAAGATGCTGTTCACTGGCCAATCATCTTTGATGTTCAGACCTTTTAAGATGTATGTATTTATTAACTTCTTTGTCCATTGTAATCTGAAAGATTTTCTGTACCATTTCAGCTCAGAAGCCCATATTTTCTGCCCTAAGGACTGCACATTCTTAAGGGTTTCTAAAGTTGAAGCAAACAGAAAAGTGGCAGGAACTCTTGGGAATCCCCCCGAAAATCCTTAAAAATAAAAACTCTCTAACAGTGAGGCTTAGTGCAATTATGACATAACAATGGCTTTAAAAGGCTGTTTTTAGTAAATATATTCATACCAGGGCCTCCTGACAAAAAAATGTTATTAATGCTATGCGTAGCAGTTACCTTGACAATGAGCACGCCAAAGGGAATTACTCTGTAACCCTGTCTAGGCTGATGGACATGGGGGTGCAGCCTAGAACTAACAAATGAATATTTCACTAAGGGGACAAGACGTTTCACTAATCAACACAGAACAGGCATCATCAGTCGTTTTACACTAATGGAGCCTTTGAGGAGGAGATCGGAGCACCTATGTATCTGTCCAGAGTGCTGTGATGATAATCCCTCCCAGTCACTTGATAACTCTCTGATACTAATATTCAAGGCCTGTGTTATTAGGAAACCTCAAACAACTATCATGCCTTTCCCATAGTGGTAAGAGTCAGTAGTTTTCACTCTGTGTCATGGTTCCACAGGGAAGGAAAGGGGCTGGTAGTAGACCAACAGGTGAATCATTGAAAATTTTCTGAAATCAGATGTGTTGTGCCAAAAGGTGCAGATATCACAGCCTAGGTGTACACCGTTCTTTTAAGGGCAGATGCAGAAGAGAAAATAGTGATGGCTAGTGACTTTTAAAGGTGTATGAGATAAACATATACCAATAAACGGAAGTGATCTATTATTCCTATTTTCAGGCGGCATTGGACACCTCAGGTAAACTCTTACCGTATCGAAGCGGCATGGAAGCTGGGAAGTTGGGATGAACTGGATAAAGCTCTAAAAGCTGTAAGTTTTCTTTATTAACTTATCATCACCCGATCATCATCATCATGTAGCAGATCCTTTGCAAAACATCGCTCTCATCATGGTCTGCCTGAAAGTAACTCAGTCTCTCACTAGCTCTCCAGGGGTCATTTATATCCTTTTCCAATCTTTTTGTTGTTCGGCCTCTGCCCCTTTTTTCTGGTACCATGCCTTCTGCTATTTGTTTTTCCCTAATCCACCATTGTGCTTGATATGCCCAAAATATTTCAGCTTCCTAACAGCAAAGGGCACCCCAGAGGTGTCCACTTATCCCGGTGAATACTTGGTCAGCATAGCTAGTTGGCCACACCGCAGTTGTGTTTTCCATCCTCTACTGCTTGGAGGTGCCGTTGGGGTTTTCCCTTTGCTGGGTCTTGAGACCAGATCTGATTCTGATAGGTGATTATATCTCTTCACATCTCCCTATCGCTCTTGGCACTATGTTGATTGCTTGGCTAGCACTTGTCCATCTTTCCAGATGATAGTGTTTTGTTGTGCTAAAAGGAGGCATGGGAATCACAGCCTATAGTGGTAGAAAGGGTGACTGGCAAGACTTGCTTACGCTAAGAAAGGTCTTTCATAATTAGAGTAGGGATTTCAAGGCCATTGTTGCCATTTGGTGTATTTAACATGTTTCTTCTCAAATGCTCAGCCTTTTGCCTGTCTTCTATCATTTGCTCCTTTATCCCTATTCCCTTTCAGATCCCCCCTGCCCTTTCTATCCAATACAGTGATTGGCATCCTGTTACCATGAATTTTTTTCAATATCTTTATCATTCATTTCCCACTTACCTCTTTATGGGGAAATAGAGTGGTGCTTCTAGCCTTCCTAATGCCTTGACCCTTTAATACATTTTCTCATGTTCTGACGATCTCCAGCCACAAAATAATTTTTATTGCTGCAACATACTTTAGTGAATATGTTTTCCAATGGTCTTAGGTGACCCATATGAAAGGGTCATTGGACCCTCAAAAGGGTCACAACCCATAGGTTGAGAGCCACTGTGGTAGAGACTGACCTCAACACCTCCATGTTTCTTCTCAGATGCTCAGCTCTTAACCTGTCTCTGATCAATTTCTCCTTTATCCCTATTCCCTTCTAGATTTTCCCCCTCTGTGCAACATAGTGATTGGCATCCTGTTTCAATGAATTTTTCTCAATATCTTTATCATTTATGTCCCACTTACCCACATCTTTATGATGTAGTAGAGACTGACCTTAACATCTTCTACCATCTAAAATTCATCATGAAGGATATAAGGAACATCATGCGTCTTCCAAGCGTATTCTAGCCATCTGAGCCTTCAAAGACTAAGCATTGAGAAAACTTTGTAAATAGAGTGGCAGAGCACACACCCAAGTGGCTACATCCACAACTCAGTGATTCTTCAAGAGTGTCGAGACCAGTCAAGAGGAAAGAACCCACTTCTTCCATAGGAGGTCATCTACTTAATTCCAGACATTTAATTGACACAGCCAGCGCTTTCCATGTGGCTTATCACACTCTGAACAGGCGACTGTTGAGAATGGCCAAAGCTTTAACAATTAAAATCAACAACCCCCTTCTTTGTAAGCTGGCGGAATTTATAGTAAATTTGAATTTGAGCTTTAACAATTAAAATCAACAACCCCCTTCTTTGTAAGCTGGCGTAATTTACAGTAAATTTGAATTTACCTTGGTAAGTCAGGTGACCATGGTGAGCTTCCGGTGGTCAAAACACACACCATGTGTCGAAAGAAACTATTCGCATTTCAGTTGGATTTATTCAGTTTTGTGCTTCATTTTATGTTGATCTAACTCTGTAGTAACGCACCTGACGAGATACAGCGAAATATGCCTGGCAATAAATTGTGCAATGTAATGCTTGTGTCCGCATTATTTAAATTGTGAAAACTGTTGTGATTCTTACTCTTTCTTCTACCTCAGTGAATGTGATTTTTGTCTTGCCACATATTGCCAAGTATTCTTCATAGGCATCACATGTGAACGCTGTTTAGCCGTTTCTCCTGGTATGATTAATTTGACCAGGTTTACTACCATAAAGAAGAGTGCTAAAATTATATAACTGTCAGTTAAAAAACACTGTAATAAAAGTTGTGTATAAATCATTATAGTTTGTTAATATAAAGATCATGTTAAATATTTTATTTGTGCAAGTAATAAATATTTATGTCTCAGTTTTTTTCTTTAGGATGTACTTTGACATATCTATTACCTGTAGTGAAAACATCACCTGTCTCAACCTAATATAAGCCAGTTTGTACTGCGGAATCATGATATGGTCACTTCATAAAATGCCTTTTCACTGATGTGAAGTTCCATTACTGGTCTTTCACCCTCCAATAGTTTACTGAGAGGGAAAAATGACTGTCATACTAATCCACAAAGAAGTTTCTTCATTGCCAAGTTACAAGGATAATCCCTTATCATCTTTCCTCTGATAAATGCCAGTCCTTCGTTTTACCTGAAGGCCACTTCTTTGGAAGCAAGTGAACAATCTGGAAGCACAAAAAGATCATGAGGGATGGAGAGAACGGTGCAGTGGGGATTGACCAGGGCATCTGTCTGACACTCAGCACTCAGATATAATTCAGACTATTGCTGGTACCACTAGAAGTGGAACTCTGCACTGGCTGCTGAAGATGGGGATAGAGCACTTAGGAGAATGTCCAGAATGCTGTGATGTGGTTAGACTTGATAAGAAAAATTCAGTCTTCCAGAAGATTCACCAGTGAGCCAGTCAGTGTCAATTTTGCAAACACCTAATACTAAACTAATGCCTAGTTTTTTATAAAAGAAATAGCCTGCTATTCTGTTCAACGTTTGTAGCGAGGGGATTCATTGTGTCTTGTGTCAGTTTATCAAGATAAAACAAGAGGGTTTGGGCATGTTATGAGCCTAAAACCTCAGTACCTGCTACATTGTACTTACAATCAAGGAAGCTGCAGGGCTAGAGGAAGACCAAGAATTATATGGATCTCTGCTATCAAGTGGGAGCTGCCATGGTGTAGCAGCTAGATGCCAGCCTGTGGATCAGAAGGTCATGGGTTCAAATCTGAACGGAGCCAGTTTTTTTACATTGCTTCCCGGGTCACCAATTCCTTAAATGGGTACCATGTAAAGTCCTGGGAAGTAAAGGTGGCAGGCGTGATCTTGACCACATCACCCACTGAGTGTCAGTTGGTCTCTAAAATGTAGGTCTAGAACTATTTGCCCAATACACCTGAAAGTGTGGAAAAGGTTCCTTTTTACTTCTATCAAGTTTACTCTCTATTACAAAAACTTCAGCATTCCACCCATTCTAAAAAAAAAAAAAAAAAAACAGAGAGCTAGTTGTCTGCAGAGAGAGTTGTATAGTGCATGACAAGTGCCCGAGGACAAACTCACAGGGTATTCTGAAAAGCATGCACTCATGAACTGAGTAACAATCCAAATATGAGTGCACAACCTTCATGGCATGTGGCAAGCAACTTAATCATTTACCATTTAGATTCCCAGCTAACACATTTAGCTCAAGATCAAAAAACTTCCAAGATCCCTTATTCTTAAAGGCAAATGTGGATCACAAGGGATAGGGAAATAGACTGACAGGGTGAAGACACAGTACTCTGTAGGTAAGTTGGCAGGCAGAAGGGCCTGGGAACATCTGTCCTTGAATTTAAATTTTAATAGTAATGTCAATGTTCATATAATATTACACCATAGTCTTATTTGAAAAAAAAAAAAAAAACCAGCTACTTGTTACTAACACTTTTTTTTAGTAGTCTGTTAAAAAAAAAAATTAACATTTCTGTGTGGCTAGTCTGTCATGTTTTTAAAATGTAAATACATTTTTAGGAGCAGCAGTCAAATTGTAACTGGCCAGTTCTTGTGGGCAGGATGCTGTTGGCTTACAAGCAGGGGGTAAGTATATTCATATTAAATGCTTTACCATCATCTTTACCTTTAGGGACTGGTGGACGGTTGCTGGATGGTTAGAACATTGACTTTTCAGTCAGGATGATGAGGTTCGAGTCATGATAAGGCAAATGTTTGTTATTTGTTGAAGGTGAAATAAAATAAATAAGCCAGAACACTGTAGAAACTGCTGTAGGGTAAGGAGCTGTAATCCCCAATGTGTAAAAAAAAAAAAAAAAATTGTCCAGCAGAAACAGCAACAGTTTAAACATTATGATGATAGTTTTTAAAAAATAGTGTCATTCATGTGATGAAATTTATATTGCTGCTAAATTTATTAATTGTACACCTGGAAGGCTAACTCTAACTCGGTCAACAAAAGCCTGCAGAAGTAGAATGTGTCTGCCGAAAGGCTCAAATATTGTTGCCATATGCTGATTAGTACATATGAATTTATTTTTAATTTTTTCTTTGACGTCCATAAATCCTCAACGACAGTTTGTACACTTAAGCGCATCATAATTAATATTTACCCCAGACTACTATTTACTTTCGATATACAAAGTAACTTGTCTGTTAACATATATTCTACAACCCACCTAGATCTAGCAAAAATGCCAATCTGTCTTCATGCTTGAAACTTTTTTAATTTTTACTTGTTGATCTTTGATTACTGAGAATTGTTACTGAAAGTTGGCATTTCAATTTCAGCGAGAGACGAACTTTATTGAACAGCTAGAAATTGCCAGGAAAGAGCAGATGGGTCCATTATCAGCAGCCAGCATGGAGATTGGATCGTACCACAGAGGATATGAAAATATTCTCAGGTTATTTTGTTTGTTTATTTGTTTTGGTTTGTATTCACAGTATAACTCTTTCCCATAGGGGACAATATTTTGAGCATCCAATTTGATTTAACTTCGCAATAACAGATTTCATCTATAGCTATCACTAACCTATGATTGTGGCCTTTAAGTTAAGGGGATTCCTAAGTAATCATCGTCATCATGTACCTTCCTAGATTTTATAGGTGTTCGTGTCTTTTAGATTCCAGTCTTTATTGTTCTGGATCAATTCTGTTAATGGCATTCCTTCTTATTATAGTCTTAGACAAACCAGAAAGAGATTAGCTGATGAGAAGAAAGGAGTTGGAGAACATTGTTATCAAAGCACTGTTTTCCTGTTGTGAATTTAAACAGAGAAGACAAAAGACAATAAAGTGCACAGTTTATTGTCTGGCATATTTCCAAAATACAAAAATGCAAAATACTAAGAAGAACAAGAATAACAACAAAATCCAATAACAGTGAATCCTCTAACTTGTCAAAAAAACCATTGCATGCCACATTGTAAACAAGGATGATGCATTATGAATTCTGTAAACATCAACCAACTGCAGACTTTTGGGATTCATTGAAGTTGGGGCTATAAACTAGTTCAGTCCAGAATTATGCAGACAAAATGACATGGTCGTCAACTTGCGGTTGCCCTGGTGAAACAGGCAGTTACTTGTGAACGTAGTTGATTCTGTGTTTCATTTAGTAGAATTCCTTTATCTGCTTTTTTTAAAATCAATTGTTGCTGTAGTGTGCACCTGACGAGATACAGCACAATATGCCAGGCAATTAATTGTGCAATCTTTTTTGTTTGTGTCTTCTTTGTTGGAACATTGTTATGCCTGAAAAGATCATCGGTAGAAGGGGATGATAGAGGCTAAGAGAAATTATAAGGACTATTTGAGAAGGGGACTTAGACGCATTTGCTCTATAGAATTGTCAAGCTTACTAAATAGTGAGATGTACAGAAAGTTATGAGCACGGGATATATAATAATGATGATTTGTATACAAATAATTCTACCAACATCCTTAGGATGAAACAGTGCAAACAAATTATTCCTTAAATTACTGTTACAGTTTCAGCAGTTTAAGGAACTTATTTCATATATTCAGTTTTACTTTAGTTGACAGGATTGATGAGCATCGGGCAGAGTATATAGAATCCCGGACTCTCATTGGGAAGACGGGTTCAAATCCTTAGTGAGGCGATGGAAATGTTTTTGCAGAGAGCAAAAAAAAAATAAAATTCACTAGTCTTGTAGCTGAACATCCTCAGGCTAAAGATCCACTGTACATCATCGTAAACGGTGGTTGAAAAAAGGCAGTTACAACAGTCTTTGTTGTTGTTGGTGGTTTCATTATACAAACGAATGCAGCAACACTTTTAACACACTCACTCACGAACACACACTCACGCACGCACGCACACTCTCTCATACACGCATGCACGTGCGTGGGCGCACACACACACAACTCTTAAAGTCCTAGATGTTTTTGAATAAAATGTCTCTGCTAACATTTTTTTAACCTAGCCCAGTAAGTTTTTAGTCTTATAGAGCTGAAAAATACATGTTTTGGAGAGAAGGTGTTCTAGTAACAGCAGTGAAATGAGGGATCAGCATAACAGAAGAATGGGATAGGAAAGGTACAGAAATGTGTACAACGTACATTGTAACCAATGAAAGTATGATGAGTTTCTTGTTACGGAAAGAGTTTAAAAAAAAATTATGATAGGACATTTTAATAAGGTTGATGGGAGAGCCCAAATGCCTGAAATCTATTGATAACCCGGATGCAAAAGAACTGTCAATTGATTGATTGAACCCCAAGGTATTCTTGTGTGCAGTTTGAACACTTTCATTCAATAAATTACAAAGACTTTGAATGTCAAAATTATGTTTGTTTCGGTAGCTGAGCGTTTTTTCTTTCCTTTTTATAGTAGTAAAGCAGATAACTATGATTTTTTGAGGTGGTTTGTTTTGTTTGTTGAACAGTATATGTAAAGGCTTTTTTTGAATTAATATAATATGTTTTTCATCTATTTTTGTTTAGACTGCATATGATCAGCGAGATAGAGGAATTTTTCCATGTTCTTGTAGACTTCCCAGAATCAAAAGACAGCTCAAATGATATCATCATGCTTCCTTCAGCCTCGGATCTTCTCAACCATTGGCAAGCACGCATTCAGATGGCTCAGGTAGGCAGCAAGTTTTCTCAATGCTTAGTTATCTTGCTTCTTATCGTCATGATGTGTCCTGCTAATAATGATAAGCACAGCCTGTCATGTTTTGCCATCACCCACGATCACCAGAATCATGGATCTGGTCACATCACACATTATCCTTGTGTCTAAGCCATCCAGGTATTTAACTCTTTGCTTTCCCCTTGCTCCCTTTCCAGTGATCTTACCAGTTATTACGTAAAAAAAAAAAAACCTGACTGTTTATGTCTGATTTTTCTAGTAAGTCTCAGACTTTAATCTTTCTTGAGAAGGACTGCCTCATTTGTTTTTCTATCAGTCCATGTCATTCTTGGCATTCTTTTCAAAACCACATTTCCGCAGCCAGTAAATGTTTTTTATATATAGACAGACACACACACAAAGGATTCATAAACTGAAATAAGCCCATGTGCAATAGCTCTTCCTGTCCCAGGCCCAGTTTTAAACAAATCACTGTCCACGTGGCATGAAATGACCAGACCTTCAGGAAAGTTGGCTAGCCATTGCTCTACTGCGGCTCCTGATTGCTGTTTAGAAAGAATGTTAATTTCTAAATTGTATTCTAACGTTGTTCCTGTAATCTGCAGTCTTCCTTCCGCACCCAAGAGCCAATTCTAACCCTGCGGCGAACACTGCTGTCCATGGTGCACAGTGACAGACATCCAAATCTGGACATACAGATTGGCAAATGGTGGCTATGGAGTGCAAAAGTTGCAAGAAAGTAGGTGATTTAATGACTTGAATACAAGTTTTTCATATTTGAAAATTCATTAACAAGTTCAAGAATTTTAATAACTAGAAAGTTATTCTCGGAGGATGAGAGAATAGATAGGAAATAGAAAAAAGATGTGAACTAGCCAGTGCACTTATGTAACCAAATGACGCTGTTATTAAGACATCTAAGCATATGTTTTACTATCAGGAAACAAGTTTTGGACAGCATGTTTATATCAGTGCCAAACTTGGACATTATCAAAGGCCAACATACGTGAAATTAACACCTGTGAAATTAAGACGTCTGAGGAAAACTGCTAACTGAACCATCCGAGATAAAGTGAGAAATGATGCTATGTGATGGTGGAAATGACACCATGTACCACATTCATCAAGAAACTGAAGATCAAATGGTTTGGTAATCATGTAAGAATATAGCCACACAAAAAAAAAACCAATTCAGGTTAGTTAGTTAGTAAGTCTTTCCTCTTGTGTCGAGTGCGGCACATAGGGCAGAGGTCATGACTCTCCATTCAGGTAGTAAACATAAAAAGATCTGATGTGAAAGCAAGAGGTTGCTCTAGGAGAATATGGACTGATGACATTAAAGACTTTCTACATTGACGTGAAATAGCCGTTGCTAACTGCCAAGCAGTGGATCACAAGCTTTCCTCCTCAGGACAGTTAATGGCAAAAATGAAAATTGATGATGAAGTATTCATTTTTGCATATTTTTGCGACATATTTTAACTGTCCTACCAAAATTTATCCACAGATAGTTTAAGATATTTCTGAAAATTGTCCATTGAACATCTTTTGGGACTGAGCCAATCCATTGAAAGTAAATAGTATGAGAACCTGCATCTATGCTTTAGCAACCTTTTGATTTCATATACACTGAGAAATAAACGTGAGATTTGTTAAATTTAAAAAACAAAATCTCAGTGTAACTTGAACCAAGAGGAGCTACATTTAAGATACTCTACAATATCTGAACATTGAAGAAAGCTGACTCATAAAGATTATCATGTCTTGGAACTGAATAGTTTTGTTCATTTCAGGGCAGGCTACTTGCAGTCAGCTTATGGTTGTCTTCTCCAAGCAAGTTCTTACAATCTGCCAGAGTTTTATGTTGAAAAGGCCAAATGGTTATATGAAAAGGTGGGTTCTTTTATAGTTTTGTAAATTTGTTTTATTTGTTTTCTTTAACTTATATATATGATAAACATTGTGCACATTATCTTCTCAGTCCATTGTGCATCTTAATTTCTTAACTCTTTATGTCCCAAGAAACACACCGTGTATGATTGGATGTTATTAATATGCACAATTCGGCATGCTGTAAATGTCTTCTCCCATCTTCTTATTCTTAGTGTTCATTGGCAGTAAACTCTGGCTGTTTGTCCACTTCTGGACAGATCATGTTCCAAACTTTGAGTTTTACAGATCTAGATTCTTTATATGCAAACTGTTGATTCTGTCGTCCTTGAGAAGGAAACACCCCTAATTAGTCATTTCCTATGACATGCTTGTTGGAAAGTCAGTGTGTCTCCTCCTCCCCTCGCCCCTTTGTATACACCAAAATTGGCACTCGGTGAATGATGTTGTCCATATCACACCTGTAGCTTCCTCTTCCACCCAAAAAAAGAGCCCCAGAACCTACACGAGGAATGAATGCGTTTAAATATGTCTAGTCATAAACTCAGAACAACTCGGACAACACTTTTATTTCTCAGGAGGCTGTGTTTGTGGCCTTTATGGGCGTATGACACCTATGTGTTTGTTGTCACCATTATTGACTCCCTTGTACTTCAATTAAGACCCCCTGGAATTGAGAGAATTAAGACAGTATTTGCCACATTCAATTTTTATGTGTGTCGGACTTGTCTGTGCCAGTTTTTTTTTTCTCAGACTGTATAAGACTTATGTGTGTCAGACTTATGTGTGTCAGATGCAGTTCGTGACTCTTAAAATTACCAGAGTAAAAATATCAATATTCTGTAATGAGATTAAGAATGGCTAAAACTATCTTTAATAAGATGCAAAAATTATTGACAGCTAGAGAAATAAACAGCACATTAAAAATGAGAATTGTCATGTAAACTCAACCCTGCTGTATGGTGCAGAAACCTAAACAGTGAACAAACAACTAGAAAATTGAAATGAATCTCTGGAAATGTGCATACACATAGAAATAGGCCTCTTTCATGGAAACAAAACCAGTTCAGTTCAAAGGTTCTGGAAAGACTTCCAGTGAAAAGAGAATTATTGAAAGAAATAAGAGATAGACAATTGAAATATTTTGACCACATTAAAAGACATAATATACTTTTAAAAACCATATTGGAGGGAAAGGCTGGGGGGGAAAGAGAGCAAGAGCAAAACAACGTTACAACTGGGAGGACAGTATCAAGAGATGGACAGACAGCAGTCTGAGAGAGTGTTAAACCAAGACAATAGAGCATGTTGGGAGATCCATTGCAGCCAATTTTCATTGTGGAGACGGCACCTGACTGATTGATTGATTGATTGATTCTGTAATGTTGAATTGTGTAAACAAGTATGCTAAGTCAACGACAACAGGTCATACTTACTGAGTAATATTTTTACTGATAAATAACCCTTTCAGTCAGAGAAAATCTTTATTTATTTCATTAAATAATCCTACAACAAACTACCGAACAATTTAAGCAGTGTAAAGAGAACAGGATTTGTCACATGCATAGCCACATTTCTTTGGCGGTAAAGAGCACAGAACAATATGTTTGATGCAGAAAAAAAAAAAAAGATGATCACACACCACATATGTGATGCTTGGTACTGAAAAAAGATGCAATGTATTCTTCTTCTTTGTTCACCGGCTGTAAGCTGTGGCGGAAAAGTCCTGGTTGTTTGTCCATTTGGACTTTGGCTTTGTGCCACGGCTTGAGTTTTGCATGTACTTCTGTTTTACTGACTTGTTCATGTTGTTCCTTGCCACTTGGGCAGATGCACTCTGACTTTGAAAAAAGCCTCCAATTTGTTGACTCCTACAATATGCTTGTTAGGAAGTCAGTGGGTCTGTTCTTGTTGTCCCCACATTGGGGTCCCAAAACCCACGCGGTAATTTTGCATTATCATGTTGAAAAATTTATAATAATATGGCTGTCAGTGCTTTGAAAAGAATAATCATTTTGTACTGTCATGCTGTGCTACGTGATTTGTTCTGATACAAAATATTTATATTTAAAAAAAAAACCTGTTGAAAAAACATTTTAGGGAGAAGCAGATGCAGCAATTACATGCTTAGAAAAAGGGATCAGTGAACACTTTAGTGATATGACTCAACCAGGCAAAAAGGAAAAGCTAAACAGTACCCTGAAACAAGTTTATGCTCAGGTGAGATTTCCATGTGTTTGTATTTTGTTTGTTGAAGTCAGGTCTTTTGATGGCTCACACACTGTTTATTTAAGGCAATGCTTACCTTTTGAAAATAAATTGTATACTATTAATTTCTGTGTTCTGGTATGGTATAGGGTTTTATATTGAAGACCGCAGATCAAAAAATACTGTCAAACTATGGAAACCAAGATAAACAACGGTCATTTTTCATTTCTTTGTATAGGTCTAAAACCACCAATTTTGTATGTACAGGCTAAATTCTTTTGTGTTTATACTTTCATACCCCCTTTACACAAGTACAGAACGTTTTTATATCACTTATCATTTCTTTTCACTGAAGGGACTCAGAAGTTTTATAACATTTAAATTTTATCTGTAATTGGATTGTAGCAGCTTTCAGTTCATTATGGCTGATAGGCTAGCAACCTGGTCAAGTCTAGAAGTGTTGTTTGCTTGTGGTCACGGTTTACTAGTGTTGTATCCACATTTGGACTGGAGTTAATGGTTTCCCCCACCCCCAAGCTAGTGACTTGGGTGCTTGGCACAACATTGTGACCCGTGTATTATGTATGCAATGCCTTTTGTCTGTGCCTGCACCAATTTATGTTGTGATAATTCTATTCAGAAAATGACATGTGGCCAGTTTTTGTTCTGGTTAGCTTCTTCTTCTTCTAATTCTTCATTTACTGGCCTTAAGCTCTGGTGGAAAGTCCTCTTGTGCTCATGCATGTTTCTGGATTATGCCGGGGCTGATTGTTTGTTAACTTGTTTTTAAATAGAACAGTAGGGGGCCTGAGTGGTCTCGGGAAATGGTATACGCCTCGAGTGCGTGGAGGTCCCGGGTTCAAGCCCCGGTCAAGGCTGGGATTTTTTCACGTGGACTTCTATTAATTTTCTCTGTGGGTAGTAAGATCGAATGCTTGTGTGTATTGTTGCGCACGTAAAAATCCCTTGGCAGTTGGAAGTAGAAAAAAGTAGCCTATCGGCGCTGCCCGGGCAAAATTTGAAGTTAAAAAGATACTCAAAGTATTTGCAGGATCCTAGCCGGTGCTATGGAGTTCGTGCATTGCCCTGAGATTCTTTGGACTCAGGCTTGAGTTGAAAGTAGAACGGAGCACTTATGGGTTACTAGCCGTGCACCTAAATGTTGATCCATTGTTTAAATCTAAACAGAACAGTAAAAGGTAGTTTATCAGATTTATGGTGGCAGAGGAACAAAATCACTCATTAGGTTGTCCATTTGCATTGAAGTTGAAACCTTGACTACCATCCATAGACTGTTATTGGGGTTATAATTTTGGATTAGAAAGAAAAACAGTTTTATTGATCACAATTTAACATTATTTATGGATTAAATAGTTACTGCATTAATCTTTTCCTCAGTCTCAGCTGCTGTATGGAAAGTACAGTGAGGAAAGGTCAAACCTGGAAATTAATGCCATTGTCAAACAGTACAAGGATGTCATTGAAATTTGTCCAGAATGGGAAGATGGCTATTTTCACCTGGCCAAGTACTATGACAAGGTCATGAACAACATGGAGAAAGACAAAATTGAAAAACAAGGGTAAAATACTTAAATCAGTATGCATGTCTATTAGCTTAGCATATGTAGAAAATTTTTCGTTATGATGCTAGTATAGAGAATTTTAATACAAAACAATGGCAGTATTTGGAAATCTGAGTACTTACAATAAAATATCAAATCAAATTAACTCATTGAGGGTAGGAGTTCAAATTTAGAAATATCCACTGCTCAGTATAAGCTTATTCTAGGGTTTTTCTAGGGGTAGGAAACCTTTTTTTTAGTGCCCATCTCCAAATGTGCATTCCATCGCAGACTAGATGTAAACCACATTTAAGGGTGAATGCAAAAAAAAGAAGAATAAGGTGCTAATCTACTCTCCAACTATGACTGCTAACACTGTCAGTCATACTTCAGATCTTACTGATTTGAGGATCAACATCATAGCATATCAAGCATGCCCATAGATGTTTAGTCTCCTGCTGCAAGTGTCATAAGCTAAAGATGCTAATGGTTCCAATTCTAGCCCTGTTTTTGTTTTTGGTGCAATAATTTTAAACAACCCTAATAAGTAAAATCCGGGAAACTCCAATCAAATGGACTGTTCTAGGGGTGTTCAGTGTTGTGTTGTTGTTAGCATTTATGACATCATCGATCTCAGTGTGTGTGTTTTTACCCCATCATTCTCAGTTTGTGTTTATTTAGTGAGTCCTACAGTGATCAGAACACCCAATACCACTGTGGAGATTGATAAGAGCCTGTTCTCAAAGTGCACAAATCAGGTGGGGACGAATTTTCCCACAACATTGGGGATTTGGTGGGGACATATGTC
>CAJHNH020001430.1:149717-170177 GCA_905116865.2 Candidula unifasciata | reverse complement strand
AATTACTCACGGAGAAATGTTTAGAAATGCAAACCTGCAAAATTTTCATAAGTTATAGTTTAACTTTAACGATTAGGAGAAAATGGAAAAATTACGTATTGAAAACCGAAAAAGAAAATCACCAGAGAAAATTACATTTCCAAGCTGAAAAATCAACCCCAAAAATTACATTTTAGAAATAAATAATGTGTACATCCAATTTGCAATATGAATACAAAATATTTCACAACAAGACATAGATATCAAAGATGAATCTGATGAATCAGATGTATAACCTTCAATATGTAACAAACAAACATATTACACTATCACAATTAACACATAACATATAGAACATGTAATGGCTTAAAACATAATATGTTAATTCACGATCACATAACATTGATAACATTTAACGAATAGAATATAACGTATGTAATCAACTGAATTTATCAGAATATGATCACATTTAACATAATTTCTCGTAGTGACGTGAATATTTCTATAGTCCCCACGTGTCATTTGTCCTTTCATTCACTTTTAATGGTACATTCACTCATCAGTCATACTCTAAGTTGACGATGATCCAGTCGCTGATGTCCAGATCCACTGTCATTGACGATTCCACTTTTGTTGCCATAATAATTTGAATTCCAGTGTGTTTAAACGATTAAGTTGAATGCTTTCAGTGTTCAATGAGTTCAGTTTCCTTGAATTGAAATCTTCAGCTGTATATTGTTCTAACGAATATTCACTTCGCCTTGAATTCTAGAATGATGCCTTTGAAATTTAGAATGTCATATCAGATAAGATCTTGCAACTGTAAGAAAAAAAAAAAAAAAAAAAATTTTTTTTCCAAAACACGAAAACAACAATAGGACTGATGAGAAAGGATAGCCAAGAACGATAGATAATGAACGGCGCCGATCAACCAACTAGATCGAGAAGGAATCTCACGGACTGGAGAACTGACCAGGACACAAACACCAAAATCAAAACAACAAAAAACTTATCTGCACTCCAGTCTGGGAGACATGGCCGCCAAAGAACACGTGGATGTTGATGACACACTTGATGATGACGAGGACGACAGGCCTCGATGACTTCTTGGACTTGCACACCGCAACTTGTAAAACAATCACACTATGTCTATCTGTCTATGTCGTCCTAAATCCCTATCCGTCGTCACGACACAATCCTAACACATACAGTTATTACCTCTAATCACATACAGTCATGTTAAACAACAAACATGTAGACGGACTAACAATAAATTCCCATTTCACCTATCAAAAATATTTACGGAAAAACAAATACCTAACCTTTCCTATCAGCTATTGACTAAGCACGTTGGTTTCCCACAAAATCCACGGTAAGAGCTCCCCACTTTCCTGTCAGAAACCTAACTGTCTAGGGCTCGATTCCATTGGCTCTGCTATAGGCTAATGACAGGAAAACACCGTACAAACACACTCAAGCCAAACACTTGTTGCAACACACACACAATCTTTATTACCAAAGATGCAAACGAAGTGGTGGTACACCTCAGGAGGAGTAGCGCTCCTTATTCAAAACCCCAGGCCGCGTCTAACTTTAAAATCGCTTAGAGGCGCCTTTACACGTTTATGAACTAAGCTCTGAGCCGCTACCACTCTCCCGTACAGTGCCAGCTCAACCCGCTATATCTCGATGCCAAAGACGTTATGGCATGCGCCAATGTGTAGGCCTAAGTGCGTCGACAGTGTTAACGCCACCAGCAAAGCATGGTCTGGCTTCTAGTTACAACTATTACTTTACATGAAACTATGAACAGAACACGTTACATCTAATCACTACGCTGGTACCTATCTTCATGTCCAAAACAAACGGTCAGTCAAAAATCCACTCTCGTCCCACGTCCAGTCTCCTCGCAGTCCCCAAGCAAGCCGTTCAGCCTCCGGTCCAAAATGTGCACACCCATGCGAAGTCCGCTCATGCTCGTTTCTACGTGTGTATGCACGTATTGAGTGTCACTAAGGGTCGCAGGGTACGATGACGAGATTCATCATCATCATCCTGAACTGTCCCATAGCAGGGCGAACCCTGACACAGACATTGTATGCTTGTGTCTATATATATACACACAGAGAGTAAGAGAGATGGGGGAGGAAGGGGGGATTGCTGTGTCAATAATAAGTGTTTGAAAAGATCGAAAGTAAGACATCATCATCATCATCATTAGTTCTCGTTTTGCCTAGTGGCACATGAGGCTTCAGAGAGGACTTTCCATGCTTTCCTGTCCTGTGCAATCTTCAGTGCAGTTTTCCATGTCAAAGATGTCGCACTCAGGTCACTTTCCATCGTTAGTCTCCATGTTGTTTTTGGGCTCCCCTGAAAGTAATATAGGCATTCCCAAATTTTACCCTTCGAAAAAAAAAAGTTAGTTGGTTCGTTTATTCTCTCTGTCTTTTTCTCTGGGTCTTTTCGGTCTGTCTCCCTCCGACTCCTGTCTGTCTCCCTGTCTGCAACTCTTTCTGTTTCACACGGCCATTGAATTGAGGTTTGAGGTTTGAACAACGGATCAACATTATGGTACAAGGGTAAGTGCTCTGTTGTTCTTCTAGCTCAAGTCTGTCCGAAGAAGCTCTGCACAGTGCACAGGCTCTGTAGCACCGGCGGCAATCGTGAAATACTTTGGCTATATTTTAAACTCTAAATTTTGCCCGGGCAGCGCCGTTAGGCTACTCTTTTCGATTTCCAACTGCCGGGGGATTTTTTACGTGCGCAACAGTACACACGGGCACCCGATCTCACCACCCAGAAGACAGGAGGAGTTACTAGAAGTCCAAGTCCACGTAAAAAAAAAACCCCGGGATTGAACCCTGTACCTCTAGCACTCGAGGCGGACACCATGGCTCGAGACTACGCAGCCTCCCTGGCCATTGAATTAACAATTTATAATCAAGACTTGACAGAGAATAGTAGAGCGGAGACAAGATCAAATGAGACAACTTTACTATTTTTACTCGCACACATGCACAATTTTTAACGGACAGAAGAGCAATCTCTGTAGTGAAGTGTAGTGAAGTCTAGAAAAGCAATTACCTAAAGATTGATGAGGTCATTAGCGGCCCAGCATGCATCTGCTTTTTTTTTTTTTTAATTCAGTTAATACTGATTGTTAAGTGTTACTAAGGAGCGGCTGGCCGAACGGATAAAACGCTAGGTTCTCAAGCGGGAGACCTGGGTTAGAATCCTCGGTGAGTTTGGGCATTTTTTTTTCTATCAGGAAAGAAAAAAAAAAATAAAATCCTCAGCTTCACAGTCGTGGCGACAGCACTAGCCATGCGGTCCTAAATATTTAGGCTCAAGAATCCCCTCCCTACACCGCAAAAGTGGTATAACAAAGGCAGTTATTGGCAGTTAAGTGTCATGTACTGAGGTATTTCTTTGGCGAAAGGAGCTAGTTATTAGCACATGAGTTGCTCTCAGACACGCCACGATTTTCTGAAACCTAAAGGTTCTGGCACCTTGACCCCGCCACCTCTTTTTTAAGGGTCCTCCCCCCCCCCCCCCCCACTAACAAAAATGGGTGGAGCGGAGGCTAGGAGCTCTCTTCCGCGAAGAAAATTTTTAAGTAGATTAAGCACCCCCGACCACCCCCTTCTTTTTTAAAAATATTTTTATTTTTATTTTGACCAAGTATAGAAATTATCTGTCCCTGTATTTGATTACACGTTGCATACTAATTCATACATATTTATACTGAAGGGAAAAAAGGGCAATGAAAAAAAAAAAGGATAAATGACCCAGATGCGAAAGCACCTTCAATTAAACCGTAAGGTATTCTTGTGTGCTTTTTTGAATAATTTACTCATTCCATTACAAAGGCTTTGTTTGAATGTCACAATTTTGACAAAATTAAATTTTTTTCAGAAGCTATGCGTTTCTTTTTTAGTTTAAATAATAATTATCATTACTGATGAGCACTTAAACAAGGTTGAGTTGAGTAAAGAATTGAGTAAAGAACTGACATCACAGCACTCGGGGCATTGCCATGCGTGCTCTATGCATAACTTCAGCAGCCAGCACAGAGTTTAAAAAACTTTTTTTGGGCCCTTCTTATGAGTGTAGCGAGCCGGTCAAACCCTCTGGTTACACCCAGGTTAAACAAGGGAAAACATTTTGAGCTCACTACTTTACACTTTATAAAGGCATTGAGCGACCCCCCCCCCCCCCCCCCATCTTTTTTTTTTTTTTGCACATTCCCCCCTCCCATCCCAATTGGATGTAAGATATTTTGCTTATCTTTTCTATAGAAATGTAATGCTATAGAAAAATTCTCAGAATATCTTGGACAAAGAAGAGAAGAAATACTGACATCTTGTAAGATCTGAACATCAAGGAAGATTGGCTAATAAACAGCATCCTGTCTCGGAAGCTCAAATATTGTGGTCAAGCGCTACGACGGATTGGTAAAAAATATAGCAGAAGGCATGGTACCAGGAAGGAGGGGCAGGGGTCGACCAAAACGAAGATGGGCACAGGATATAAGTGACTTCTTAAGTATGAAAGTACATGAAGCGGGAGAGCTGGCGAGAGACTGTGAGCTTCTTTCATGCAGACCGTGATGAGAGCGACGTTCTGCAAAGGACCTGCTACATGAAGATATTAAAACATAACACATTTTACCATTGTAGCAAAGAAGCATATAAAACAGTAATAAATTAGTAAACCTTTACATTACCTTCCTTACATTATCAACCTACTTACAAATCAAATGATTTTTAATTTGTGAAATACATTAAACACACACCCACCCACACCCACCCACACATACACACATACACACATACACACACACATACACACACACACACACGGGAGTCTTGGCCGAGCGGCTAGAGGCTGACACTCGGATCGGAAGGTCGTGGATTCGCTCCCTGGCGGGACCCGACTTTTTTCAGAAATGACCTTGACTCCAGGTCGACCCAGCCTTAAGCGGGTACCGGGTGCAGTCCCGGGAAGTAAAGGCGGCCGGTGTGATGCTAAGCACATCACCCATCTTGTGCCGATTGGTCTATAAGAGTTTTTGTCTAGCCCTCTATGCCCTATATGCCCAAAGGCGTGGAAAAGGGTCTTTTTTTACTTTACTTTAAACATACACCGGGAATATTGATTGAATGAATCAAGAACTGACATTGCTGCACTCGGAATATTCCCACAGGTGCTCTGTATCCTTCTTTAGCAGCCAACGAAAAATCACTGTGCTAAAAGTGCCACATGCAACTCTCTCATATCCCCTGCCCCCCCCCCCCCCCTCGAACTCTCCGTCTGCTTCACTGCACAACTTTTTTGATCACGTAAAGTCTGCACCATGCAGGCTTTATAAAAAAATAGCCCAGACCCAGAGGGGCGGCAGCAGCCAGTCTACCAGGCCACTGGTTACCTAGCACACCCAAATATCTTAGACAGGCTGTCGACCACTGCAAATAATCCAAAAGGTATTAAATAAATTACAATAACTTAAACAAACCCTGTCAGTGAACCGTAACCTGTGAATACTGCTGTTAAGGAGGACAGGGGGTAAAATCTGTGAAAGGGGGCTGCGTGGTCTCGTCGCATGGTGTCCGCCTCGAGTGCTAGAGGTTTCGGGTACAATCGTCGGTATGGGCTGGAATTTTTTCACGTGGACTTGGAATTTTAGTAATTCTCCTCGTCTCTGGGTAGTGAGATCGAACGCCCGTGGACATTGTAGCGAACATAAGAAAAATCCCTTGGCAGTTTGAAATGGAAAAGAGAATCCTAACGGTGCTGACCGGGCAAAATTTGGAGTTAAAAATCTACCCACAGTATTTCAGGATCCTCACCAGTGCTACAGAGCCTGTGCACTGTGCTGAGCTTCTTCGGACTCAGACTTAAGTTAGAAAAAGAACGGAGAACTTATGATTTACTACCCGTGTGACAGGATGTCGATCTGTTGTTCAAACTTTAATCTATAGACATGCAGAATAAAGGTCAGGTACACTGATGCATGCTTGTCAGTCCAGTGTCACAGCTCTTCTTGATTTAACCTGCACTAGCGCAATCCAAATGCTTCAGTGATAAGGTTCACCCCCTCATAGGGTAATCACCGGTCTCGTTTTCACCGGGATATTCTCGTTTTTTTTTTTTTTTTGTCCCGGCGACGCCGTCGGTACGCAAAAAGATAACTAAAATTCTCCCGTTTTATAAAAATTTAGAAAAAAAAACAGAGAACGCTACATACACGTGTAATTAAATCTTATTAGATGTAAGAGCTTTAAACACTTTTATTGCCATAAATGTTTTTATGGAACTTTTTGTTGCATGCTCCCATCACCCCCCTCCCCCCCGCCTCCCGCCCTCCACCCGTGTGCAGCTGAGGAGCATATAAGTTCTTTGAGGTTTTAGGTTTTCAACAACGGATCAACATCATGGCAGACGGGTGTAACCCATAAATGCTCCATTCTTCTTCTTATAACTCAAGTCTGAGTCCGAAGAAGCTCAGCACAGTGCACATGTTCTGTAGCACAGGCGAGGATCCTGAAATACTTTAGATAGATTTTTAACTAAATTTTGCCCGGCTGCGCCGTTAGGCTACTCTTTTCCATTTTAAACTGCCAAGGGATTTTTACGTGTTCAACAATGCACACGGGCGTCCGATCTCACTACCCAGAGACCAGGGGAGATACTAGCAATCTAGGTCTACGTGAAAAAATTCCAACCCTTATGGACACCATTCCTCGAGACCACGCAGCCCCCTATAGGTTCGTTGAGTTCTTAGCCACGATGTTTCCGGTTTTAATAGCGCCAGTGTCAAGCGAATAATTAACCCGTTCACCCTATTGACCTAGAAGAAAAAATGGGTGATATTGGAGTTAAACTGACTGGCTGGGCATTTCCGGTTTAGCTGAATATTTGAGTGGAATGTCACGTTTTCAGCTCAAAATATGAATGGCATATCCCTTTTTCATATCAAGACATTCCGTGAACATTCAGGGAAAAAAAAAGCAACCTGAATGTTCTGAAAGAAGCCAGACAATTTATTACAAACTTCAGAAAAAGACACCCGTTCATTATGTGGTTATATTGTGAGAAACATGAAACTGAAAAGTGTTGTGACCACTGGAAAAATCTATGGAAAATTATTGAGCGCCCTCCTAAACACACAAACAAGTTCTTAAAAATGTGTCGACGGCCCAAAGTTTCTGCACCGATGCGGCACATAATGAACCTGCACAATTAGTGATGACCTGTTGAACATAAATAGGATAATTTAAAAAAAAAAAGGATAACAGATTATAGAAATGTCTGAACAAATACCTGCATCGACTGTAAAAATACAAAGAAGGTAGTGATATAATGGGCACACTCTGAGACCAAATGAGTAAAGAATTACAAAACAAGCATTGAAATGGGAAACATTTGGTCTCAGAAAAAAAGGACGTCTAAAGGAAACATTAAAAAGAAAGTTATTACAAGAAGCTAAAAACACAAGGCTGAACTCCATGTCTGAAATAAAAAGCGTTGCTTGCAATAGAGCTGAGTGAAGAACTCCAACGCAAAATGAATAATGACCTTGAACATAAAATTAGTTGTTTAAAAAAATGGTCAGAAAAATGACTAAGCAAATACATATATGGAATGTAAAAAAAAAAAAAGGCGTAGATATATTGGGAACACTCTGTTAAGAAAGGAGCAGAGAATTACAATAACAACACCAACAACAACAACAACAACAAAACTAAAATGGTAAGTAAACGGTATGAGAAAAAGAGAACATTCAAGAAACAATTAGGAGCATTTTTACGAAAGACAAAAATGTGCTTGGCTGAACTGCTTATCAGAAATCGAGAGTTGCATGCAATAGAGAGAAGTGAAGAAAGACTATGTGAGCCCTATGTGCCCGTCTAACGACACAAGAAGAATGATAATGATGTTGTTCTTTAACTTTTAAAGAAGACGAGTATTTCCCCTGTGACTGATGTCATCCTGCGGTTACAGTCTGCCCCCTCCAGGACTTGCAGTCCGCAGACAGATTACCACCTTAATGTTGAGAATCCTACCTGTACCAATCCCTCCAGGCCTGCTGGGTTGTAAGGCTACACTGGGGTCCCAGACCGCTTTAAAGTAACCCAAAGTCAACACCAGGCAGGGATAATGATGAATACTGGTTTTATACCTCTTTTATATTCAGTACGCATTAAAGGTTCAAAGTAATTCACAAACGTAAGTTCCAAAAACATATCCTGACTTTAACAAATTCACACACACACACACACACACACACACACACACACACACACACACACACAAAACAAATAAGTCTAGTACGTGTTATTATGAACAGAACACCGGGTTTCCATGATCTCGGGCAACTTCAGAACCGCCTCCATTCAACAACATATTTTAAGGGTGCTGAGCGATCTCCCCCCCCCCCCCTTCCTTTTTTTCCCCTCACCCGATAAGGTATAGGTCTAGCCCTATATGCCTAATACGTCGAAAGGCATGGAAAGGTGTCCTTTACTTTAGTTTTGATGCAGCTGGACGTAATTCTACTGACCATTGCTGGTCCAGGCTAAACAAGTGAGCCTCATGTTGACCTCTACACCCAAAGAGGTCTATTAACATAAAGTGAGATGATTTAAAAAACAAACAAACGAGATGACGAGATCAGAAAAATGTCTAACAAAAACCTGTATCGACTGCAATAAGACAAGAAGTTGGAAATATACTGGGCACACTCTGAGACGAAATGAGCAAAGAATTACAAAATAAGCACTAAAATGGGGGAAAAAAATGATATCGGGGAAAAGAAAGCGTTCAAAGAAATCATTCCCACTGGTCTTTCAGCATTGTCTGGCATCGTGTGACCGTTATGCCACCTACGTGGAAAGGTTCCTATTATTTACTTATTAAGAGTTACGACCCGTATCGTTCTTTTTTTTTAGGTGGGAGGGGGGGGGGGGGGGGGGAAATTTGTTATGTTATCACATTCGACGTCTTTGCGCACTGGGCATCCCCATGCGTGCTCAGTCCTCCGATGCAGACACACCAAGGTACCTGTACTGATTATTCCCGTGAGGAGTCAGATATAGTAGCTCATGTTTTTACCTCGACAGTACGGCATAGACGTAGTCTACAAAAGCTCAACTACTCGGTCACGCAGTCGTGTTAGCGTCAGTGATTCGCCATCATCCCACACCCTAGTCAGTACAGCGTTGATGATATCAGCTCTGTCCATGCTTCTTTCCGTTTAAATTGATGCGTTACCTGCCAGCTGGTTAGCTCTTTCATAGCCCTTCACCCTGCATATCCAGGTGTGTAGATCCAGATGATGAAGGTTAACTGCGACTTACGAATCCTTTGTCCTATGCGTATGTCCATTCTGATCTTGACCCAGGCTTCACGGATCAATCTGTGTCAATGATGATGTCTTCTGGACCTGAATACTGATCAATCAGTGTCTTTATCTCAGCGTCTACGGTCGCAGGTATTTGACTCCTGAAGTTATTACAACCTTAGACAAGCCATGCCTGTCTGCAGGTGTATCCGTCAATTTTTTTTCGTGACTGATCTCGTCTAGGTCGCATGTCTGCTGCAATCAGCCATCCAAGAGAAGCTGTTTTGAGATGCATCCCTTTTATATTATGGATAACTTTGTGCAGTAGGGGGTTGATGTTTGCTGATATTCTCATGCACGCCTTCACCTGAGCCACTTTATGTCTGGTGGACATCGTCTGTAAACCCAAGACATACCGCATGGCGTCGCACGACGTGTCTTTGCGAAGCAGAGTACGAATCTCTTGACTTTATTTTGTACCTAGTCCAGTCTTTCTAGCTCGGTTCTGCTGACAGTAAAAATGTCATACTCTAGTCTATAACACTTAGTACAAGTCGCTGAAAAGTAGGCGTTGTTCAATGTTGCCGTATGCCATCGCCTTCAGGATCGTCGGGCATTTTCTGTGGTTAACTATGACATTGTCTACGCGACACTTGTGTGGTAAGCATCAGTAGAATGTTATGTCAAGACAAAGCATTGCGTTCGTTCTGACGATGTTTATACCGCAGATGCTCATGTCTGGTGTAGGTGCACTGACAATGTGGATATTTAAGGAGAAACATGGATGAAACATTTGCGGGGTTTGCCTGTGCTCTTGATCCATGGCACTACTCATTGAATTTAATTCATGATGTATCGTTGTTGTAATTTCATGCTTGTTGCTTCCTTGTCGGTACACAAGGATATAGCCTGCGAATGACATTGTTCTGCCTGGACATATTATTTGTGCACTGGTGACTACTGATGTGTACACTTTGAAAAGAACAGGAGATAATGGTGATCCCTTGGGCAAGTCCATTAGGACGCGTTAACGTTTTAATGCCCAAGCACAGCATGGCATCGACAATGTTCTTTCGAAAAGCGTTGATGCTGTCCAGTTGACCAATTTCGTCTCTATGTACATATTCATCATCAGTCTGATAAGCATGTTGCATGTTGTATGCACTTCTTAGTCAATACCGGCTGCAGTAGTTTCCATTCCTGTCCTGGAACACTCATAGTATCGTAAGCAAACACGGCAGTATTGGACCAGGCATCTCTGCAAAGGCAGTACCCACCTAATGTAAGGGCAAAAGACCATTTGACTCAGACTCTTCTGTCAACATTCTGGCCTCGATATTTCTGGCCAGTATATTTCTGTGGTGGGCACAAAGGTGAAAGATATTCTACTGGCTAGACAGCAATGTGATTTCTATCGGAAATAGGTCAGTTAAGTGATTGTGTGTATTCTTACTTGTTGCATTACAGATTTCTGTATGTGCTGGTTAAGGCTCTTTAGCCGCAGCGTTCAACTGAAGTTGTCTTCTAATTTTTTGTTTGGTTGAATATCTTTTCATATTATACTTATTAAACTAGTGAGCCTATTGTTTTGCCGTTATCTGAAAAAGTCTAGTATTTTACCCAGTATACCATAATCTTGGGAAATCATTACTCTAGCCTGCTTCTCTTCTTCTTCTTCGCGTGCACTGGCTGTAAACTACAACCGAAAGTTCTGGCTCTTAGCCCATTTCTGGTCTCGTTCCGTAACTGGAGTTTTGCAGGCATATCCGTTTCACAGAGCTGGCTTATTTGTATGCAGACGATTTGTTTCTCGACTGTCAGGCATACGTCACGGACACACTGTTCGAAGCAACGCCCTCTATCCCCCCCCCCCCACTCAATTTTTCAACCCTCAGTTAGTTTCTTTTAATGACATACTTGTTGGGGGGGGGGGGAGGGCGCAGGGGGTCCATTATTCCCCACCACCCCCAAAAATAGAAACGGAAATCCAAACAGGGAATCACAAAAATAAAATCACGAATAAATTACATTATATACAATAAGACAGGCACGGCTAGACTATTGACCACTCTGGAACAGTGATACAAGGACTTGTTGTGACGCCCATGCACTGACTATGTCCGTTAGAGGCGCTGTGTGAATAAGGAGACGTGACTGTTGGCGTGTGAAATAAGGAGCTGATATTTCTGATAGAGTCATTGCTCGTATCCCGTGTCAGTTCAGATGAACTGAGTGAATTCTGTGTGCTGTGGATGAGTGGAGCTGCCACACTATCCATCGTATCGCTGTGTCGCATAAAGCTTCTGCTCCCATTTATTGGCGTTCGTTTTCTTTGGAAGCTGTACAAGGTGTTTGTTCGGGGACTCTTTCTGTTCTCCTGTTCATTCAAAATAGAGTTGAATCCTTGACTGCTGTTGAAGACACCATTCATTTCCATCACGTTGTATTGGCTCATACGACGTTGGTCAACGGACACACTGTAGCTTCTGGTGATTCTGGTTAATTCGTCCTTATCGAAGAAGCACTTGCAGAAGAGCCTCCAAAACTCACTTCGAAATTTCATACCAAAAAGGTAATACGGTACAATGTTGATGGCCGAATTCAACAAGACGAAAAAATTTCCCACTTCGTTAAGTGTAAAACCAGCATTTGTTGAAGTGACCTCTGGTTTTAGAGCGTAAACCATTCGGGACACCAATGCAGGACCCTGGCAGATGAGAAATATGATAATGACACCAATTAGCATGATGGTGGTGTCATTACGGTGTTTTTCTCTGGGGTTGAGATCTTTACCTTTCAGGCGAGAAAGATGAACCGCTCTGATGAGAAAAGCGTTGAGGATAACCAGGGTAAAGAAAGGAATACCACATATAAATATTAGGTAAAGCCACGAATGCACAAGCTCTAAAAACAACTCACTCTTTCCCAAAGCTGTCGTTTCAATCCCATAAAATGTGTAAACCTCTGTGGAGTTGGCTAAAGGTAAGGTTTCAATTTTGGTCCTGTACTCTAAGTATCTAGGAATGTTGAAGGCTAATCCAGCTATATACAGGCAAATGATCACTTTTCGAGCGCGGCTTCGTCTGCACATCCGTTCTGCTTTGAAAGGATGGCAGATCATGATGTAGCGATCCACTGTAAAAGCAAGAGTCAGCCAGATGGACGTCACCTGAAACACCACTGCTGTTGGATGGACGAAAGGAAACAGCAGTGCGTGGAACTGCTCAATCTGTTTAGGGCTGTCTGGAGGTCTGGTATCGTTGATGATAATTAAAAACGTCAGGAAAAGCACAAGCGAGTCACAGATTGCCAGAGCTGTCAAATAGGCATACGTGCTGGAACGCATAGAACGTCTTGTTAACACCGCAACTGACAAGGCGTTGGCGATTGTGCCCAAACAGCACACCACACTCCCTCCAATGCCCATGAGGTAGTAGAGAAGTCGTGTTCTGTATTCATTACTCCCAGAATGAGAGCCAGAAAGACTATCCATAAGCATAAGCATTTGATGAAGCTCATCACACGAGATGCTGTCGTTCCCATGGGTAATATTGTCCCCCCACTGACAAATGAAATCGTGCATTGTTGCCATGTTAAGAAGAACTTATGACTTCAGGAGTCCTTTGGAGCGTCGTTGCTGAACTCATCGGTCCGATAGCTGGTTGGACTCCATGAGCTGGCGTTGCGAAGGTAATGGACTTCATTAACCATCTAATGTTATTTATAAACCAGCAGTTTGCATGTAACGATTTCATTAAGCCAGTAATATAAAGGTAAATAGTTTGAATTATTAAGTTAATATGTAATTCGAACTGTAAAGATAATGTACTTCCTAAACCAGCTAGGTAAATGTAATGTAATCCCTCTGCCAGAAGTGTGAAAGTGACGTTTTTCTTTTTTGAAACAGCTACTCGGTCAGCTAGTTTAATGAATGATACTCCAGGAGCAAGTTAGGTAAAAACGATATGTTTCACGAGCCAGCTATGTGAAGGTAGCGTAGCTTCCGTATGCGGAGATAACGGACGTCATGGGCCTGCTATGTGAAGGTAGTGTGGTCTCACTTTGTAAAGGTTACGACATCATGAGCCAGCTATGCAAAGGTACTGTTGCTTCTCTATGTGAAGGTAACGGACATCTTGAGCCAGCTTTGCAAAAGTACTGTTGCTTCTCTATGTGAAGGTTACGGACATCTTGAGCCAGCTATGCAAAAGTACTGTTGCTTCTCTATGTGAAGGTTACGGGCGTTATGAGCTAGCTATGCAAAGGTACTGTAACTTCCCTGTGTGAAGGTAACGGACGTCACAAGCCAGCTATGTGAAGGTAGTGTGGCTTTACTTTGTGAAGGTAACAGACGTCAGTCAGCTATGTGAAGGTAATGTAGCGTTCCAATGTGAAGGTAACGCACATTATGAGCCAGCTGTACGAAGGGAATTTGCTTCCCTATGTGAACTAAAATGACGACATAAACCAGCTGTTTGAAGGGAATTTGCTTCCCTATGTGAAGTTAACAGACATTATGAACCAATCAGGAGAAAACATTGTTTTGAATGATCCAGTTGACTGAACATAATATTATCCATGAACCAAATATGCGAAGATATACATCAACATAAATAAGATATATCAGCTCCGAAAGGCTTTTTCATAGCTCCAGTGGACAATCTGAAAGGTGAAAAAAAAAAAAAAATCAAAGTTTCATGTTTTATACTATCTCTTTCTATATTAATTTCTTATATTATTTTAAAATTATTTTTTGTCACTTTCAAACTGAATAATTTGATAAAATAGAAAATTCTATATAGATACCATATACCCTCTCTGGTACAAGAATACATTGGGTACACGTAGACTTTGATTTGTACTAATCCTCATTATTATCATCATTATAATCATCAACATCATCATCATGACCATCATCACCACCACCACCATCATCGTCTTCATCATTGTTACCATTATCGACACCCCCAACAGCATCACCACCATCATCGTCCCAACCATCACCACCATCGCTACCATCACCACTACTACCACCATCAACATACCCACCACCATCATCATCATCATTATCATTACCACCGCCAATTTTTTTTTAAATTATCATTATCATAAACAGAGGTCAGAAATACACTGATGTTTCTTTCTCCTTCTTCTCATCTTTATCACCCTTATCATTATCATCATCATCTTCAAGGGCGTTGCCGGCTGAATTGTCCAACAAATTGTTTCACGACCCGTGATTTCCACCTCGCAACCATTTAACCTAAATGACGTGCGCTCGTTGCACGTAACTTTCTCCACAGCAGCAACAGGAATGAATGACTGAATTAAGAATTGACACCACAGCCCTCTGGAACATTCTAGACGTGCTCCGTCCTCTTCCTCAGCAGCCTGCGAAGAGTTCCCACACTGATGATGCCATTTACAATCTGATTAAATGTTCGCTTGCCCCAGCCTGTCCTTGAGTAGAAATTCGTGTTGATGTATTTTATTTTTAATTCACCCCAAATAAGTGAAATCCCGGAGTTCCCGGGAAAGTCCAAAATTATATGAGTGTTATGGGTGGATTAGGGTTAGAGTTAGGATTGGGGATAGGCGTTCTTTCATTTTAGTTCTTCCCCATAGTATAGGGCTGTTACAGTGTGAGACAAACAACGACTAATACTAACACACACCCCACCTCCCCCCGCAATAATACTAAACTGACCCAAGAATTCTCAGATTCCTCGTGATATGGTAAACTAAAATGAAAGTACCGGATAAGGTTAGTCGGTGACTCTGTAATAGTCGGGGCTGACAAACATCCTAAACCTAACTCCAACACATAACACCCCTAGATTATTGGACTTTCCCGGAAACTCCAGAATTTCCTTTGTTTGGGGTGAACTGAAAATAATGTACTCGTCCAGGTCCTCTGCTCCATCCCAGCTGAATCATGCCTTAGAGACAGGGATGCTCTGTCTGTTCTGATGCACTGTTTACTCAAATCCCAGAATGCCTCCACCGTTTAAACTTTATCGTAAACTATCTTCCCATTTATCCACCCGCTTATTACCAAGTATACTCGAATGGAGGAACGGCTGGCCGAACGGTTGGAACACTGGGCTTTCATGCGGGAGATCCGGGTTCGAATCCTCGGTAAGGCTGGGGATTTTTTCTGTCAGGGGCAAAATAAAATCCTCACCTGCACAGTCGTGGCGACAGCACTAGCCATGCGGCAGTAAATCCTCAGGCTCAAAGACCCCCCCCCCCTCGACCCCCCGTCCTCTCTCTCTCTCTCCCCCCCCCCCCCCCCCCCCGCCTATACCGCAAAAGTGGTATAATAAAGACAGTAATGGGCAGTTTCTACTGGAATGACCTGAGCAAAAAATATCCTCGATATACTTCTTATCCGAGTCTCATTATAGCCGCAAGTGACTCTGAGCGCGGAACGTCAGTTTCTCTTTTAACACAACAGAATATGCTGACACGTGTTTAAAAAGAAACCACTAGGATATAACAATTCTCAAGCATTATGTAACATTTAATTGAACATGCTTCGCAATAATAAATCTCATTCCATCGCCTCGAAGATCATCATTTCGCGCGCTGGCTTGTTTAGTTTCGTTCCAGTTTATTTTTGTACCATAGAGTACACAGCGGCCTGGTTCAATTCATTCGCCAGGTCAAGGGCAGCGGAGTGTAACACGGGTGCTATTATCCTGGGATGTGCAGGTTTGCTATCCAGACTGGCGTAATGGAGTCATTCGCCGACTGGGCATATGGTGCCACACCAGGTGTGGCCAGTATTCTTTTAGTCTCCGGACTCCCCTTAATTTCAGAAATCATAGATTCATCCAGTAGTGAAATGTATTAAAAGATTAGTTGCGTATCCTTTACAGGACGTTGCAGAACCAACCCTAACAGCCCCTGGCTGTTGTGTGGTTTTTCTAGGCAAATTTACATCCAGTAGTTTGCCATTGCCTCTGGACGGTCGGCTTTCTTGATACTACTGTCGAAACCAACGCAAGGCGCATGGCCCTCAGCTGGGATCGAACCCGGCATCCAGGCATTAAGAAGCGTTTGCATCGACTTAGCCACAGAGCCGACGAAATGTCACTACACGGCATTTTTTCCAATTTATGAACAAAATTATCACTTTTTCAATGTGTTCATTTTTGTAAAGTTCGGCATTCGTAGAATAGATTACACACAAAATTTGTGTCATTTGTAAAAAATTTAGCATTGAAAAGTTTAAACTAAAGACACCAACCCATGCACCCTTTTAAGAGATAAAAAAAAAGTTTAAAAGTCACTTTTCTAACAATTCTATTTTTCTGTTTGTTGTGTGTGGGAATTCCTAAAATCTCAGCTAATATAAAGACTAGAGACGTGAAATTTGGTGTGGATACTCCTAACACAATATTATAGGTTCAGTTCTATTTAAAATTACAGTTTATTAAGTAATTGTTTTAAAAATTTGATTATTATCTTAAAAAGCTACATTTTGGTATTTTTTCAACCTACCTAAATTTTAATATTCTTAAAAAAAAATATGTAGAAACATCTTTGAAGTAAATAAACTAGACCTGACCCTGAACATAGGTATAAAGTTCATAAATCAATCATCTGTTTCTCAATAGTTTTTTTTTTCAAGATGGCGGCTGTTGCCATGGGAACCATGTTTTTTTTTAACTTTAAGTCTACAAATGTATCAACATACATCCCTACAAATGATCATTAGAAAATAATTGGTCTAACATTGTAAATTAAAAAAAAATTGTTTTCCTGTAATGACCCCTTAACATGTAGAATATATACGGTCTTTAAATACATTACGGTAGCAGTGTATTGCATGAAGTTTTTAAAATAAAAACCTGTATGAACATTTTGATACTAAATGTATTCAGACACGAAGAGATACATACAAGCTACATGTGATTTATGAATTTGGTACAGGTGATCAGAGTGATTTATATTAGCCTCCAGACAGGTAATCTTTTCATGTGTGTGTGTTGTCCATCAAGATGATGAAGACCACTCTATTTTTCATCAAGTATGAGTACGAAGATGATTGGTGAGGCCGATGCGGGCCCGAAAAGTTCTCCTGCAGTCGCCTATCTATCCATGCTTTTCTTAATAAGTCTTGCTGTTCTGTTTGCTTCACATGTAGCCGCACGCTAATGGAATCTTTTCATCAACATCATACAACGAAGAGCTACCGTAATGTGTCACGATACTAGGAACTTTTTGTTGAAGGTACAGGCAGATGGGTGACGGATAGATTTCCATAACGCAGGTCTATTCAGCTGGCGGCCTGCAAAGTCTGGCCCATAAAGGCATAGCAAATGGCCCGCTGATCATTCCCAATTGTTTTGTGTTAAAGATCTTTCTATGCCCCTGGCCCGTCACGATGTCAATTTTCAGCATTGCAGCCCCTGAGAAAACTTAGCTGAAAGCCCAGAGAAACGGACTGATAGTTAGTGGGACGAGTGTACGGAATGTTCGGACGGAAGGAAAAACGTACAGACAGGCTAACTAACATTCAGACAAGTAGGTTGGTATGTAATTGGATAAGTAGGTAGGACTGCATGCAGGCAGATAGATAGAATACATTCTAGACTGTTTCGTTATGGCTTCTACCAGTCATATCAAATGCATTCATTAATGATATGAAGAAGCCCAATCGCCCATGGCTGCCAGAAAGGTACTAATATAATTATATCTATTGTCCGTCCCCATATGGGACGCAATGTTTCGTTCTTTGGAAGCCACACCTTGGCTGTTGCCGGGGACCCTAATATAACCGAGCCTATGGGTTGAAGGGGTTTCTGGAACCTGTCTCTGGGTGATCCTTATCCGATTGGTGGCACTTTCTGTCATTGGGTGTTCATCGCTCAGTGTAAAGTCCTGGTAGGGTAAAAGGTCAGTCAGCCAGAAGGGTACTTAACTACAGTAATACTACAAATATGTAATAAATAAAGTCCAAGGGCTCACATACGGGTTGAGATCATAAAAGTCAGCTCATCAAAAACAACTGTATGCGCATCATGCGAATGGTGATAGATAATGTAATAAAACAAAATTTATAATACAATAGTTAACCCTAGACACCGACTGAATTCACAGACAAGGGAGGGATAAACAAATTAAGCGTGTGCCCATAAGATACATACGCTCGCGTGCGGATCGGAAGGTCGTGGGTTCGCTCCCGGGCAGAGCCGGATTTTTTTTTTTTAAACTTTGACTCCCGGGTCGACCCAGCCTTAAGTGGGTACCGGGTGCAGTCCTGGGAAGTAAAGGCGGCCGGTGTGGTGCTGACCACATCACGCATCTTGTGCCGATTGGTCTATACAAAATATAGACCCAGCCCTATATGCCCTATACGCCTAATATTATGAATTATTCAAGTAACAGAAATCGAAAGCTATAGTTACCTTGCCGGGAATTGAACCTGTCACCTCCAGACGGTAACTATAGCTTTTGATTTTTATGTTGTCTAGTGTGTTCTTCTGTCTATCTACTTCTTTCTATGAGTGCCGATCAATACACTTTCTGTTACTTGAATAATTCCTAATATTTAAAATGGCCTCATAGGTTTCCCCCTCTGTTTATTTATAGGAATAACCTATACGCATAAAGGCGTTAAAAATGGTCCTTTACCTTTTTTATAAGCCACATACATAAGGATCACAGTGTGAGGACAAAAACATACAAGTTTTTATATATATGTATATGTATGTATATATATATATATATATATATATATATATATATATATATATATATATATATATATATATATTAGACACTTTGTGGAGAGTACTGACACCTCCTTTAGAAAAAAACCCATAATTACAAGTAAGTCAATTTCCTTTTAACAGAAGTAAATTCGATACAATTAAAACGATTTCTTATGTAACAAAGTTACATAAACTCTAATTGTCCTCTAGCTTGTAGATTTGGGTGTTCATTTTTATCGTGAGTTACGTTGATTCAAGAACCGTTATTCACAGCACTCGGAGTATTCCCATAAGAGCTTCGTCCGCATCTTCAGCGGCCAGCGTGGAGTTCCAGTACCTGTGGTGGCAAAGCAGTCTCGTTATAAATCCGTCTTGCCTTTCCTCTGAGCGTCGAGAATTGGCCAGATTTTTTTTCACACAAAGGTAGTAGCAACATTTACAATAAAAAATTTATTTCATATTTCAGTACTCTCTGAAGGTAACTTGTTTTTTCCATGACCAAAGTGCTTGTTGCTTGGCGCAACAAAGACTGACATATGACATCACAACGTCAGGTTTGAGAATGGAGGTGGAGGCAGTCACTTCTGCCTTCTGTTAGCTTAGGAATCAGCTGTACACACATGTCGTCATTGTAACTGACTCACATAGCATGGTGAGAAAGGTGGAGACAGGCATGCTCCGTGCAGGGTGGCAAGCATCACTTCAGACGTCCCGTGTAGTTAGCATCCTTTGGATATTTTCTCCAGGTCACGCCGGTTTGTTGGGAAATGAGCAGGTGGATAGACTGGCCGGCTCTGCACCACTTGGTGGTGAACTGATATATGACAAGCTGGATGTTATGAGGGCCCTTTGGGAGCGAGTGAACAGTAGCGAGAAACAGATAGATCATTACGGTCTGAGTAGAATGGCACTGCGAGGAGTTACAAGGGGATCTGGCCGACGCTCGAAACTCGGGGGAGGGGCGAGACGGATATACAATCAGACTGTTACTGGTACCATCGGAATTTTAACTCTGCGCTTGCTGCTGAAGATAGGGACAGGGTGCTTATGAGAGTGTCCCGAATGCTGTGATGTCGATTCTTAATTCAACATTTAATATTAGAAAGTAATGGGACACATTACTCGATGACAGAAACTAATTTTTTGAAACAAAGTGAAGTAGCATGTAAAACGGCACAGTTTTTAACGACAAGGTCTATTGGTGTAAGTTGAAATTTCAGCTACCATCAATTCCGTACTTTTCATTTTATTTCTTCAAGCATGCTTTAAAAGTGTGACATACATTCACAAGGGTAGTTTGTGCTTTTAGTATTTAACGATGTTAAGAACAGTTGCATAACCGAATCATTAAAGAAAGTTCTAAATTTCACGCTTTTGAAGTAAACACAAAGAGGCGTTTTCCTGCATAGACGGGGG
>CAJHNH020001430.1:132217-147217 GCA_905116865.2 Candidula unifasciata | reverse complement strand
ATTTCAAATGGTCAGATTTCCGAACCAATACACAAATAAGGCAAGAATCCAGGCAAGAGTATGTGTCTAATTTTATACGAAAACGCCGCTGGAACTATGTCGGCCACGCCCTTAGAATGGATAAATCAAGACTTCCTTACCAAGCCCTCATTTGGACACCACAGGGGAAAAGATCTCGTGGAAGACCAAGGGAAACCCTACGTAGAACTATCATCAGGGAAGGCTCGCTCATGGGCCACTCAAACATGCAAGACCTACAACGGATTGCAACGGACCGCCGTGCATGGAGAGTCGCGACCTCTGCCCTATGTGCCGCACTCGACACAAGAGGAAAGACTAAGTGACTTTAAATGCTTGGGCTACTGGAGGAGTGTGGAACAAATGTTATTTGGGAACATGTAACGAACTCAGGCCCAGCTACACACTTATGAGTGACAAAGTCGGGCCAGGACACTATGATTAGACCTTCATTCATGAGTGTTAATCTTTTAGACGCATACGTCTTAGTGGCAGGGATGTCAGGTTGGTGCGACGTTTTATTATACCAACGATCTTACCGGCAACCACGTGTGCTCTATATCACAGGATGTGAGCGGTTTTAATGACCCCATAACATGTACAACTGGCCCTAACCCCCTTCCCCTTCCTCCCATACCCCACCCACACACTAAACCTAGGCCCATGAAAGAGTGCATTCTACACCCCCTCTAACGTAGACCAGCCTGAGCAGACATTAATAACAGGTCAGCTAGTGTGTACCTGGGCGGAGCTGGGCCTGAGTTCGTAACTAGTTCCGTTGTTTGAATTTACTGACCCCACTGTTATGACCAGACCCACGTGCAAGTCACCGCTGGAGGACGAATTCTGTGGTAGTTTCATTCAGTAGCCTTCAGTGAAATAGGTCAGACGCATATTCGCGGTGTGTGACTGTCTGTAGTCCAATATTTTATTCTACTATCCCCGTGTGGGTTCCGGGGCCCCATTGTGGGGAAAACAAGAATAGACCCACTGCCTCCTAACAAGCATGTCGTAAGAGTAGACTAACTGGGGGACTTCCTTCCAAGTAAAAGTGCACCAGCCTGAGAGACAAGGAAGCAACAGTCTGCACACAGTTAAGTCAGATTTGTTAAACTAAAGTGCACGCAAAACTCAGGTTCTGGAACAAGACTATAGTCTAGAGGTTATAAAAAATCAGAACTTTCCGCCGGGGTTTACAGCCAGTAAACTCGAAGAAGATGAAGATTTCACTAAAGTCTTTTTACTGTCTAGCTGCGTTTAGTGTTTTATAAAACAGAGTTGTGAATATTGTCAGTGTAGATATTTGTCAGACGACGGCGTAAGTGTTGGCCCGCGTATAGTCGGGGTCGGCAATGGTGCGCATCACAATATCTAGTTTAAGAATGGAGGTGGAGGCAGTTACTGCAGCTTTCCGCTGGCTTGAGAACTACCTGTACACATGTAGTAACTGTAACTGACTCACAGAGCATGTTGAGAAAAGTGGAGACACGCATGCTCCGTGCAGAGTGAGGAGCATCGCTTCAGAGATCCCGTGTAGTTAGCGTCTTTTGGATATTTTCCCCAGCAATGCCGGTGCATTGGGAAACGAGCAGACAGACTAGCCGGTGCTGGCCCATTTGGTGGTGAATTGATGTATGACAAGCTAGATGTTGTGAGGGCGCCTTTGCGTGCAAGTGAACAGTGCGGAGGCACAAACAGATCATTACGGTCTGTGGAGAATAGCGCTGCGATCTGGCTGCCGCTCAACACTCAGAGGAAGGGCGAGATGAATGTACAATCCCACAGTTACTTGTGTCATCGCAGTTTCAACTCTTCGCTTGCTGCTGAAGATCGGGATGGAGCGTTTATGGAAGTGTTACACGTGCTATGGTGTCGATTCATAATTCAAAATTTAATAGTGCGTATATGTGTCACGCTGGTTGACGAGGATAAATGTGCAGGATCTACAGAGGTTGCTATGGTAACAATGTGTTGACCAGTGTCAAACGAGATAGGGAGGTATCACGAAAACTTCTAGTAGTGACAAGGTATCAGATGATGTTCTAGATTTTATTCACCAGTTTGGTGCGGCTACCTTGAGTCTTCAGATGGCAGGGCCTCTTGGATAGAGAGTCGCCAGAGGACGGTCATAGCCATCAGTAAAAGATGGATTCTGCACGATCAGGCGGGAGGTGTCCCTAGTAGCAATCTGGACATAGAGTGCAATGGGGTATCACTGTTCTGTCTAGTTGTGCAGACTAGGGACTTTTCGGACTTTGTGCTCTTTAGTATGCTAGCAAAACTTGTGTTTCAGGTGCGAACCTCGCAGGTTACAGTCTTCTAGTGGTGGAAACTGTGAACCTTTCAAACTTTGTGCCGGTAAAGAACTTGTTTGTGTGTTGCTGATATTACTATCGAGTGGGTGATCCATTAGTTGAATAGGAGCGACCGAGAAACTACTCTTTCATCTTACATCAACAATTCACCCAGGTCATGTTTTCACACATATTGAACAAGACTAAGTGACTTATTCCAGTTGGTTAGGTAGTTGCTGGTGTTGATTAGTGCCATACCCAGAAAGAGATTGACCTAAATTAATCATAAACCCAGATACTGGGTAGTTTGTGCAATGTTATCCACGCCGGTGTGATATCGCCACCAATTTCACAACATGAATAATAAATAGTTATGAATGGCTGAATGGTTCTAGTCTGAATCAGGTTATGGAGTTTAAATATCTAGGAAGTATGATCACAGAAGATGGTAGAATTGAAGGAGAAATATAAACCAGGTGTCAGAAAGCAAGTGCACTTATAAATCATTTGCTACCATTTTAAAGACACCCAAGCATAACGATGAGTGCAAAGAGACAGATTATAAACAGCATATTCATTCCAACAATAAGCTATTAGTGTTAAATATGGACACTATCTAAAGCCCATATACGCAAAATCACCACTTGCGAGATGAGATGTCTGAGAAAAGCAGCCAACCTTACCATCAGAAATCGAGTAAATAATGATACTGTCAGAAATTTTGTGGAAACAACACCTTGTACTAGATTCACCGAGAAACAGCAGATCAAGTGGTTTGCCCATCTCATTAGAATGCCGCAAGATCAGATACCATCACAAGCACTACATCTCAGAAGATCAGCTACAACAGCAAGAGGACGGCCGCGGAAAATATGGATCAACAAGATTAAAGACACTCTACGCCTTCACGGCATGACAATAAACAGTGGCAGCCAAAGTGCACTGGATCGCTAATTTTTCCTTCCCACATCGCTTAGCGGCAGAAGTGGTTTTTGATGATGATGATAATGAATAAATGGTAAAATAACGTATCTTTCTTTGGCAATGTAAAGTGTGACCTAGTTTTTATATAAATATCCTTCCGTGATTTGATACCACAGTGTCAAAAATCCTCGTTCTCGACCTCCATTTGACAATCTCACCTTCCAGTTCTTCATTTGTCATGATGTCAAGAAAACATATTAATTCAACCAACGTTTATCATCATGGTTATTATTATTACCGACACCACCAACACCAACCCATTATCACCATCATCGTCATCATCATCGTCATCTTCAACAAGTGCTTTGCCGACTGACATATGCGATCATGCCACCCCAAAAAGCATCTGACAGTTTGTATGTTCACACTCCGCCATACCTTGAAAGAAAGCTTCCAAGAATATTTTGTTGCATTTGTTAATTTACCAGTGCACTTATATAACAACTGGCACCGCTATTAGGACATCCGAAATATACATATGAACGCCAAGAAACAGATTATGAACAACATATTCATACCAAAATTGTGCTACAAGTGCCAGAATTATCGAAGGCTAACCTAACTATTATCTTGGACAAAGAAGAGGAGAAATATTGACATCTTAACAAATCTGAACATCAAGGAAGATTGCCTAATAAACAGCATCCTTTCTCGGAAGCTGAAATATTTTGGTCATGTCAAGCGGACTGGAAAAAAAATATAGCAGAAGGCATGGTACCAGGAAGGAGGCGCAGGGGCCGACCGACACGAAGATGGGCACAGGATATAAGTGACTCCTTGAGTATGAAAGTACATGAGGCGGGAGAACTTGGGAGAGAACGAGTTTCTTTCAGGCAGACTATGATGAGAGCGACGTTCTGCAAAGGACCTGCTACATGATGATGAACCTAACGTAAAATTAACACCTGTGAAATGCGATGCCTGAGAAAAGCTGCTAACTTAACCATCCGTCAAAGCTAGAAATGATATTATTAGACAGACTGTGAAAACAACAACATGCAGCAAATTCATTGAAGAAACAGAAGATGAAATGGTTTGGTCATCTAGTGAGAATGAAGCCAGCACAACTACCAACGCAGGTGCTACACATGAAAAGATAATAAGTGAAAGCAAGAGGCCGCTCTAGGAGATGATGGACTGATGACATTAAAGACCTTCTACATTGACACGCAATGACAATAGCCATTTCTGCCAAATCAAGCAATGGATCGCAAACACCAACTCCCCACATTGTTCAACAACAAAACAAAAAAAACAAAAAAGTGAAAATTGATGATGATGATGATGTTAATATACCACAACCATAAATGAATAACGCCGTAAAATGTTAAACAATAAACTTTGTTGAAATAGATATGAAAGCAATGAACATAAGAAAGCAGTTTAACACAAGGATGATAAAGAAATTACAATAGACGCTATCACTACTCTAATTCAATTTAACAACGTGCATTTAACAAACATTAAAATGTAATGGATACTTAACCACACATAAATACACACTCCATAGCAAACTGCAACATTCATTGAAGGTATCCGGAATGAAAACGTTTTCACGACATTAGTTTATTTATGCACCACACAGAAGAGTTCTCACTGACACACACACAAACCCAACACAGGATAGTGACAATTACAGCGGGCTCCAGGAATGAAACAGATCGTCATTGAGTTACAATGTTAATAAATACGACTTTCATCTCACAGTGAAAGGTCAAAGTGTCATTGCAGAAAAACTTGACTGCGTTAAATGATCACGTCGTTCTATTGGTTTCCGTTTTGGGGAGATTCTACTTGCCGATAGGGACGCTGAAATATTTTGGTTATATCAAGCGCCACTAATAATAGCAGAAGGCATGATACCAGGAAGGAGGGGCAGGGGCCGACCGAAACGAAGATGGGCACAGGATATAGGTGACTCCTTGAGTATGAAAGTGCATGAGGCGGGAGAGCTGGCGAGAGACCGAGTTTCTTCCAGGCAGACCGTGATGAGAGCGACGTTCTGCAAAGGACCTAATACATGATAATGATGACTTGCCGATAGAAGATGAAATTCCGACGACGAGGAGAAGAATGAGAAGATAAAAAACTTTCTCACCTTTAGAGGAGGGGACGACATAAGAAGAGATGAACGAGAATGGACAAAAAAGAGAATAGGAAGAAGGGTGCAGGAACTGTGATGCTTAAAACAAGAGAGGGGAAGTGCGAGGAAGAGGAGGCAGAAGAAGAAGAAGAAGAAGAAGAAGAAGAAGAAGAAGAAGAAGAAGAAGAAGAAGAAGAAGAAGAAGAAGAAGAAGAAGAAGAAGAAGAAGAAGAAGAAGAGGAGGAAGAAGAAGAAGAAGAAGAAGAAGAAGAAGAAGAAGAAGAAGAAGAAGAAGAAGAAGAAGAAGAAGAAGAAGAAGAAGAAGAAGAAGAAAGGAAAAGAGAAAAAAAAAGAAAGAAAGAGAAAAAAAGAAAGAATAAGGAAAGAAAAACAGGCTAAGAAGATAAGGAAGAAGAAGAAAGAAGAAGAAGAAGAAGAAGAAAAAGAAATAGAAAACGAACCACTAAGAGAAGAACACGAAGAACAAAATGGATAATGAGAAAAAGAACAATAAAAACAAAAAGGAAGAATAAAATTATCAACGACAAGAACTTATATGTGTAGAGAACAAAACGTACCTCGGTCAGCCTATCCCTCCCTGTCTTTGTCAAACATTCATTTTTATCATATTAACACTGATAAAAATAACGAGTAAAACTATAACCTCAGCTGATAGATACATCATGCAGGCAGCTAGCAATGGAATTTATAACAACATTTTCCATCTCTAGCGCATACATTTTATTACAGCAAGCGATACAGGCGTATGAAATTGCAACAGAAAAGGGAACATAACACATGTTGGTAAGTCGATTTTCAGGGGCAGTAATTATGAATAGAGTACGTTGTTTTCTGAAAGTCGGTCTTTTCAGAATCGGCCTTTAATGTTTAGTACGGGTGCTGTTTTGTGTATGTTAATGTGTTTAGATAAGAAAAGTGGTAAACAGCTGATTAATTTTTAATGTTTCATATTGTGAATGTTTCTTCTTGTGTAGCCAGTGATGCTGAAACTATACAAAGTTGGGGATGAAAGTATTTAATTTATCGTGTAAATAGAGTAGTATGTCACAAGAGACGCCGTGAAGAAATCATTGAAAAGAAGGGTGGAGACCGTGGGGGCCTGGGAGTCTGGTTATCTCAACCACCTAATAACTTTATAGTCGTAAGTCTCGTTTAAGTATGCAATAATAGTAACGATCATTGTGTGATTAGTGTGACATGCATATAATATTATATATCGAGGGGGAGGGGGCTGCATAATATACTGTCATCTCCTTGTGGAATGCAGTTTTTCGTTATTTGAAGCCCTACTCTGGCTATTGCCAGGGGCCGCAATATAGCCTGGCCATAAATATGGTCTAATGGCTGAACGCGGTTTCTGGAACCTCTCCATGGTGATCGTCATCCGCATGGTGGCACTTTGTGTCATCGGGTGTTTTTCGCTTGTGTGATGTCCTGGTGGGGTAAAAGTAGATAGAGAAAGATAGACAGGGAGCTGCGTGGTGTCAAGGCATGGTTTTGCCTCGAGAGCTAGAGGTTCCGGGTTCAATCCCCGATAAGGGCTGGGTTTTTTCTACGTGCATCTGGACTTCTAGTAATTGCCCCTGGTCTCTGGGTAGTGAGATGGGAAGCTCGAGTGCATTGTTGTGCACGTCTGTAAATGATTAGGTAGGGTACTTAGTCCCATTCCACATTTTATCGGGTCGGGGTGAGGGAATCAGCACGGAATCAGAACCCCCTCCCACCACCCCCCCCCCCCCCCCCACCACCCCCCACCTCAGAAAAAAATATATTAGAGAGTACAATGTAGAATATTATTGAGAGGCCCAAGGCAGCTAAGTAACTAGGTACTGGCACTCATGGAGTTCGTATGAAGATTCAACAAGTTATCACATACTTTTTTGTTTGTTAATGGCATTCAGGATATTAACCTTTGGGTCTTAGGAGTAATTACATTTTCTTTAGCTGACGACAAAGGGGCAAATCATGTAGGAGACACTACGAACAAAAGATAACCCACGGGGAAGCACAAACAGGATGCAAAGAAAAACATGAACACAATAGGACACTGACAGGAAGGGGACAGTACTCTATTTTGAATAGAGGGACAGCTAACAATCTGGAACACATACCACCAATTTAAGCCAACCTGCCAATTTACTGCCACTGTAAGTAAGTTGCGTATCTTTTACAGGATGCCGCAGAGCCAAACCCAGCATTTTGTGGCTGTTGTGGTTTGTTCTTGGCAATTTACGTCCAGTTGTTTCTAACTGCCAATTTTGTTAGTTGCGTATCCTTTACAGGACGTTGCAGAACCAACCCCAGCAGCCCCTGGCTGTTGTGTGGTTTCTCTAGGCAAATTTACGTCCACTAGTTTGCCATTGCCCCTGGACGGTCGGCCCACTGATATCACTGTTCTAAACCAACACAAGGCGCATGGCCCGCAGCTGGGATTGAACCCGGCCCCCCGGCATTACGAAGCGTTTACATTGACTTAGCTACAGAGCCGAAAACTGCCAATTACTGCCTTTATTATACCACTTTTGCGGTGTAGGCGGGGGGTGGGGGGGGGGGGGGTGGGGTGTATTTGAGCTTGAGGATTTATGGCCGCATGGCTAGTGCTGTCGCCCCGACTTGCAGGTAAACATTTTATTTTGCCCCCGACAGATACCAAAAAAAACTTAAGCCTTACCGAGGATTCGAACCTGGATCTCCCGCTTGAAGGCCCAGCATTCTAACAGTTCTGTCAGCAGCCATTCTTAAGACAAACAATTGGCACAAATAAACCAGACCATATGAGGTCGTCTTTTTAATTTTTGTCTAAGATAGAACTGGGAAGATGACCTGAAACAACGCATTAAACAGAAGAGCACGCAGATTATTCTCAGCCACATCCCACTGCTACTACCACCACTACTACCACCACTACTACCTCCACCACCACAACCTCCAATACCACCACCACTACTACCACCACCACTACCACCACCACCTCCTCCACAACCACCACCACCACTACCAGCACCGCCGCCACAACCACCACCACCACTACCACCTCCACCACCACCACCACCACCATCACCACTACTACCACTATCACGACCACCACCACCACCACTACCACGACCACCGCCACCACCACCGCCACCACCACCACGACCACGACCACCATCACCACCACCACGACCACCGCCACCACCACTACCACCACTACCACTACCACCACAACCGCCACTACCACCACCGCCACCACCACCACCGCTACTACTACCCCACCACCACCTCCACCACTACCACGACCACCGCCGCCACCACCACCACCACCAACACCACCACCACGACCACCGCCACCACCACCACCACTACTACTACCTCCACCACCACCACTATACCACCACCACTACCACCAACACCACCACCACCTCCACTACCACCGCCAATACCACCACCACTACTACCACCTCCACCACCACCACTATACCACCACCACTACCACCACCACCAACACCACCACCACCACCACCGCCACCACCACAACCACTACCACCACCACCACCACCACCACCACCGTCGCCACCGCCACCACCACCACCACGACCACTGCCACCACCACGACCACCACCACCAAGACCACCGCCGCCACAACCAATACCACCACCACAACGACCACCACCACCACCACCACCACCACCACAACTACCACCACCACCACCACTACCACCACCACCACCACGACCACCGCCACCACCACGACCACCACCACCACGACCACCGCTGCCACCACCAATACCACCACCACCACGACCACCGCCACCACCACCACCACCACTACCACCACCACCACGACCACCGCCACCACGACCACCACCACCACTACCACCACCACCACAACCACCGCCCCCGCCACCACCACCACTACCACCACCACCACTACCACCACCACGACCACTACGACGACCACCACCACCACCACCAACACCGCCACTACTACCACCACCATCATCAGACACTTTAAATGTCGTAACCGCAGGAGATGAAGAAAAAGAAGATGTGGTGATGTTAATATAAGAATGACAACATGATTATATCACGAAATAAAGATGATGATCCCAGTGGTGATGTGGACAGTAACGTAGGAAGAGGAATGTGGGCGTGCGGACCCCTCCCACCTCCCATCCACACTCCGGGTGTCATCACTGCGGTATCTTACAAAACTGCAAAAATATATATTTAAAAAAATAAAATAAAATAAAAAAATGTGTGTGCAGAAAGCGAGAGATGACACAAAAGTAACATTCAACGTTGATAAAAACACAGACACACAGGCACACATAATCTCTATATATATATATGGGAGCCACAGTGGCATCGCTTCTTTCTTTTCTTCAGAAAATGACCTTGACTTCAAGATTGACCCAGCCTTATATGGGTTTTTCGCAAAGTCCTGAGAAGTAAAGGCGGTCAGCATGATGTTGACCACATCACCCACCGATTGCCGTTTAGTCTAGCAAATATAAATCTAGCCCTTTACGCCCAATATGCCTGCAGGCGTGAAAAGTCATGTATGTATGAAGGACATTTCCGCACCGGGTAACACCTAACTTTGCTACGCCATTGGAATTGGATGAGGATGATGTTCTGATTGTGCTGTTGCTGGTACCAGACAATGAAGATCACAATCTCTCATATGACCTTGTAATTTACCTCTCTCAATCCCAGAAGCACTCTCGGCATATGCCCAAAGGGTTATATACAAGCTATGAAAAATCACCAGCTCATTACGTTCAAAGACGTTAAATACACAGGCGGAAGTGGCCTTGGAAAAGCCATTTTTTTTTTCTGGCCAAAATGTAAACGGTGAGAGAACACTTGATGCGATGGTTGGGAATTCAAACGGAAAATGTAATTACGTCTTACACGAAGGCGTTAGGAGCTTTTAAACGTCATCAAAATATCTCGGCCACTGTCGCTCCCAAGCCCGGGGAAGAAAGAAGTAGGGTAGGACGCAACGCCAACTACCTCGTCATTAAAAAAATTACCATCCTACAGAAACTGACAAGAAAGGCAAAAGTGCAGAAAAGGCATATAATGGAATATCAGGACGAATATGATGATGATAAAGATGACGGTTATGATCCACTAGTGGGGCGCGAAAAAGCCAAAATAAAGGATAGGCTTGGCAGAATGTTAAGCTTCGAAGTTATTTTTGTTTCCGGCATTGCTTTGCTAATGCAGTTTCCACGGTTTCACTGTCTGAGCTACTGAGTTTAGTGCTTGGTTGCAGCCCTGCCAGCTGTGTTTTACCTGTGGAATGTCTTTCATTTGTGCAGCAGTTGTGTCGTGGTGCTCAATATTGCCGGTAGCCGGTTTACGTGTGAGGTGGTGAAATACCTTATGCAATAAATCTTCATGTGTATTGTAACCAACTTATCGTGCCCGACTACTTCTATAAGGACAAAATGAATTGCTGGTGGCAATTGTTGGCTTTGGCACCTCTAGCAACTGAAAAACGCATTTACTGCCTGAGCATATTTGCGGATTGTTCCAGGACTAACTGTTTCTCACCAGTTTTTCAAATGCGATAGTGAGGAACATTTATTTAATTTGATTTTCACTGGCACAAGAACGGAGCAAGTATGGGAAAACCTCGACTAAGACTAAAACTAAGAAAAAAGCCTATATGGGCCAGCAAAACATTACGTTAATCATATAACTATGTTGGGTAGGCGGTTTTTCTCATCCGGCATGTAGGATTAACACTTCAAAGACTTCTTATTTGAAGTATTATCTGAACGTTTAAATTTGAAAGCACCTCCCCATCTCCCATAGCCCACACACACACAGGTGATTGGTTAGCTGTCAAGTGGGTCGTAAAACAATTTCGGTTCTTCTTACGTTTTTCGCCCCGAACAAACCGTTTTTAGCCTTTAATTCATGCTTCTTGACCTTGGTCTATGTTACAGGGGTGTAACGTAGCTTTCTCTTCGATAATCTCACCGGCGTTATCGTGTGTTCTTTATTACTCCTACCCCACAGCGTCAGGCTACTTCCTACGAAACAGCACAGCATGCGTCCCTGGTTTCAGAATTGTTAATATTTTTCGGTGCACCCTAAAATGCTGTCTTGCTGAAGAAAAGCAACGCTGCTCTCCTCGTTGCTCGTAAACGCTGACAGCTGAAATAATTTAATGCTCTACTTGAAGTCTGAGAAAAGCTATAAAATACGCACAATAGCCGGCCGCTCGCAACAACGAATAAAAAACAACGTGTAGCTTGCCGCTCTCACACGGCGAGCAATATACAAAGCTCTTGGCGAAAAGAACTCAACCTGACACCCCTGTAACATAGACTGAACTCCTTGTGGTCCGGGTTCACACCCCGGGGGGAGGCAGAAAAGCCACACGTTTCCCAGAGTTACAGTATCTGTCATGGAATCAGGGCCGAAGGGTTGCGATATCCATAGTACCAAGCCAAAGGGTTAACAGCTCATGGTTTTTTGATCTTTAAAACAAAAACAACCCCCCCCCCCCCCACCAACCCCCAATATATTATACTTATTTGCCATCCAGTAAATTAATGATTTCATTATAACTATTATTTTTATTATTAAGCACTTGAAGGAGGCTTGAACATCTTTAGACTATCTCCCTCTAGAAAATGTGTAAGGAGTTAAAACCACCCCCCTCCCCCCAAACCATTCGCCTTTACTCCACCCATGTTTGCATCGACGCCCTGATATTGTCAAGGTCCTACATTTCACAGTCCTGTGGCAGTGATTGTCATTCGCTTTCCGCTGCCTTATTTAGACATCACACAATCAACACAACGTGATTTACCTGACACAATCAAGACAATGTGATTTATTTGACGCAAGTGGATCCCTGCAGCTCTGGTCGGATCTTAGCAAATCTGGAAAAGAAAATCCAAACCATGATTACGCAAAACTCAGAAATTAATCCGCGCAGCTGTTTTACGTTTTTCTGGTAATCTCTCTCTCCCTGTCTCCCTCGCTCTCTCGTTTTTCCTCCCCCTCTGTCCTCGTCCGCCCTCTCTCTCTTTATGATGTGTGTGCTGTATGAGTGTGAGAGCGCGTTTGTGTCAACTAAACAACATGACAAGAGTGAAGCAAGACAAACAGAGCCCTAGACGGGCTCGTGTGCCTAATTGTTAACCCTTTTAAAGTTAAAAGTTCGCTCCTCCACTCCACTCCTCTCTCTCTCTCTCTCTCTCTCTCTCTCTCTCTCTCTCTCTCTCTCTCTCTCTCTCTCTCTCTCTCTCTCTCTCTCTCTATCTGAACAAAATATTTCCCCACTCTAAAACAAGGAACCTCGACAGAGCTTTTCGACGTTATACAAGACAGAAATTAAATCTGTCGAAAGGCGTTCCCCTCTAAATATTTTATAATTAAACTAACTTGAAAAAAGGGATCGTTATTTCCGTCACTCTTTACCCCCGTTATTTAAGTAGCAATTATTGACAGTATCACGCTTATCTTTATCTATTATCTTCTAACCTTCCCTCTCATTTCTCTCTCTCTTCTTTCTTTCTTTCTTTCTTTCTTTCTTTCTTTCTTTCTTTCTTTCTTTCTTTCTTTCTTTCTTTCTTTCTTTCTTTCTTTCTTTCTTTCATTCTTTCTTTCTTTTTTCATTCTTTCTTTCTTTCTTCCTTTCTTTTTATCTCCCGCTTTCTTTTTCTTTCTTTCTTTCTTTCTTTCTTTCTTTCTTTCTTTCTTTCTTTCTTTCTTTCTTTCTTTCTTTCTTTCTTTCTTTCTTTCTTTCTTTCTTTCTTTCTTTCTTTCTTTCTTTCTTTCTTTCTCCTCCCCCATTTCTTCTCCTCCTCTTTCTTCCTCCGCCTTAATTTCATTTTCTACGCTTTATCTCAAAATAAAACATAGCCTTCCAACCTTCCCATGCCACGTCATCTCCATCGTTTACCGTCACTCGCAGCACATACTACCCACTACCTTTATAAGACCAATAGGGATCGTTGCAGGAAACTAGAGAGATAGTGCTGTTTTGTGGAAGTCTCGGTCTGCAAAGAACGTCCGTATTGGATAAAAACCCAGTGTAACTAATTCAATCCATTATGACCCTCTGTTAGTCTTTGTGTTAGTCGAGGTTTTCAACTTTACTGCAATCGGGTTTCCCCATACTTGTTCCATTCCTGTGCAAGTGATCAAAGGAAATCTCCCCCACTTTCCTATTTGAAACACTTGTGAACAAATAATTAGCTCCGAAACAATCTAGAAATATGTGCACGCAGTAAATACGTATTTCAGTTGCTAGAGGCGCCAAAGCCAACGATCGCCACCAGTTGTCGACGATGGAAGTAGTCGGGCACAATGAGTTGTTTACTGACATAGGTTAGTTGCGTATCCTTTATAGGATGTTGCAGAACCAACCCCAGCAGCCCCTGGCTGTTGTGTGGTTTCTCTAGGCAAATTTACGTCCAGCAGTTTGCCATTGCTTTCTGGACGTTCGTACCCTTGATACCACTGTCGAAACCAAAGCATGGCCCACAGCTGGGATCGAACCCGGCACACCGGCATTACGAACCGTTCACATCCACTTAGCCACAGAGCCGACGAGTTGTTTACTACTACACAAACGTATAGGTTAGCTTACACGATCTTCAGAAGCAGCGATTTTGTCTAGAGACAACAAAAAACAACTAATCGGCTTTATTTGAAGGAAACGTGAGATAACCGAAGGGAGCTAAATTGTCCGCAGCATAAGAGGATACCCCAGATACTGGGCACACTATTCTATTGTATGGGATTGTTGATTACTGCTAATTTGTAACCAACACTAAATTGGATTATGTTACTATATTGGACTTTATCTGGGTTATAGCTACGCTACTTTAGTTCTCAGTACCTTTTTAGCTTTCATACCGAAGAGAAAGGGTTCGAGCCTCACTTAAGTCCCAGGTCGACCCAGCCTTAAGTGGGTATTAGGTGCAGTGCTGGGGGGGGGGGGTAAAGGCAGCCGACGTGAGGTTCACCACATCACTCACCAAGTGCCGATTGGTCTATAAAATATAGGTCTAGCCCTATATGCCCAATACGCCGGAAGACGTGGGACAGGGCCCTTTACCTCACCTTGTCAGTCATATACCTAGAGGGCTGCGTGGTCTCAAGGCATCGTGTCCGCCTCGAGTGCTAGAGGTTCCAGATTCAATCACCGGTAAGGGCTGGGATTTTTTCACGTGGACTGGTACTTCTCCTGGTCCCTGGGTAGTGAGATCAAACGCCCGTGTACATTGCTTCGCACGTTAAAAAAAAAAAAAATTTCCCTAGCAGTTGGAAATCAAAAGAGAGGCTAACGGTGCTTTCCGGGCAAAATTTTGAGTTAAAAATCAACCCAAAGTATTTCAGGATCCTCATCAGTGCTACAGAGCCTGTGCACTGTGCTGAGCTTCTTCGGACTCAGACTTGAGTTAGAGAAGAATGTAGCACTTGTGGGTTACTACCTGTGTGCCATGATGTTGGTCCGTTGTTCAAACCTCAAACCTTAGTCATATTCTTAAGGTGTCCACGTCTTTGTGTGTGCATATATATATATGGTTCTAATCATCGTCACATTTATCATCATCGTCACATTTATCATCATCGTCACATTTA
>CAJHNH020001430.1:117217-122217 GCA_905116865.2 Candidula unifasciata | reverse complement strand
AAAGTAATTGTCCACCAAACTGACAGCCTCTTAGCGTTTAGTCCCGCACATGGGATGACCATGTCTCTCTGTCCATGCAGGACACATTCCTGATAGTTGCACTGCCAGCCAGAGCGTCTGTTCTTTTTTTGCCTTTCATACCAGCATTCATTAGGACAAAAATCAAGGTGGGTGACTTTACGAAACGCTGCGTGCTGTATCAGATAAAGCCACTGTTTCCGTATGCGCCCCTCTTTGATCTTTTTTAGCATGCTCATTGAGTCGCTGTGCAAGCACGCACCGGTAAACTCCTGAGTTTTCAGCTATTCTAGAGCGTTTGTCACAGCCATAACTGCTGGTGGTAGAAGCAAAGGCTCCACTGTCTTCTTAAAAGACTTTCCCCTTGCTTCTTGCCGTCAAAGCCCATGCATTTCGCTTCTGACGAATCACAGAACCATCTGTAAATATAACAGCATCCTTCGGTGATGTGGATTCCTCCACCAATAATTTCACTTCTGCATCTACTATTGGTAGCGCCAGATCCTGCCACTGTCTTGTCAAGATGACAACCACCACAAGGTACTGCTTGTGATGGTATTGATATCCATTCCTCTCCACGGTTTATTTCTCGAAGTACTGTCTGTGCCCGGCAGAGCTAAGCAAGATACAGTCTGGGGCATCACAATCTGCAGAGGCGTAAACAAAATAATTACCTTGGCTTCTAGGTCGACCTAGCCTTGAGTGGGTACCGGGTGCAGTCCCGGGAAGTAAAGGCGACCGGCGTGATGCTGATCACATCACCCATCTTGTGCCGATAGGTCTATTAAATATAGGTCTAGCCCTATATGCCCTATACGCCTAAAGGCGTGAAGCAGGGTCCATTACTTTTTACATATTTTTACATAAACAAAATTCTTCTTTTGTTTTCTTTACCAATGCAATCTTTTTTTATTATAGTGTAAATTGAATTTTCTTTTAATTCAGTTTTTAAAGAAATGTTTACTGTGTGGTGCCCGATGGCATAAAGAATAGGACCACTGCATGCCCTCAGCATCTCGTAAGAGGTGACAAAGAGGTACTGGACGTGGGACCAGCAACGCCCCGCACTGTAAAAAGATAACTGCTTCAGAAACAGAGACAAACATAAATATAAATAATACTCATGGAGATCCGGATGTAATAGATGTAGGTGACAGGATAACTGTCAATGGTGAAGGGTTGTGGGAAAGCCTGCGGGGAAACCCAGCACGACAACCTGCCTCTTGGCGCCCAGGAACACGATTCAGCTTGCCTGCCGGAACGTCAGAACGATGCATGAAGCAGGTAGATTTTTTCCCTAGAAATTGCCAAGGAAATGGTAAAAAAAAAAAAAGAAAGACATTTTATGAAAAGTGAAAGCAGATAGCCTGGTCAAGGAAGACTGACATATAATAGTGGAAAGACCCTGCTATACTCGGGAAGAAATTATGATGAACATACACACGAAGTAGCACTAATGCTAACTAAAGAAGTGATCACATCTCTGATTGGATGAAGGGCGATGAATGAAAGGCTCGCTTTGAGTCCAGATTCACAAAACCTACACTCATACAATGCTTTGCACCAACAAATGATGGACGTGATGAGAAGAAAGATGAGTTTTACACCAAGCTAGAAGAAGTACAGAAAGCATATAACGCCAAACATAAAGAGGCAAAGAAAAGCTTAAAGAAAGACAGAAAGGAATACTTGGAACTCAAAGCCGCCAAAGCGGATGAAGCAGCAATGAGAGACACAACAGGAGAAATAATCACAATTGAAAGAAGAAATGTTGATAAATGGCAAAAATATTTTACGGAACTGCTAAATACCACAGTATTAGATATCCCAACAAAAGAGTAAAAAAACTGTGGCCAAATCCTAGAATTGAATGGCCAATCAGCATTAAGGACATCATCATAATTATGTAGCAGGTCCTTTGCAGAACGTCGCTCTCATCACGGTCTGCCTGAAAGAAACTCGGCTCTCGCCAGCTCTCTCGCCTGATGCACTTTCAGACTCAAGGAGTCACTTACTTCCTGTGCCCATCTTTGTGTTGGCCGGCCCCTGTCCCTCCTTCATGGCAACATGCCCTCTGCTATTATTTTTTTCAAATCCGTCGCTGATATGACCAAAATATTTCAGCTTCTGAGACAGGATAATGTTTAAAAGCCAATCTTCCTTGATGTTCAGATCTTTCAAGATGTCAGTATTTCTACTCTTTTTCGACCAATATATTTTAAGAATCTTTCTATAGCATTTCTCCTATAAAGCCCCTATTCTCTTTTTTAAGAACTGGGAGATATTTCACGACTCACATCCGTATGTTGCTACAGGGAAGATGCATGCTCTAAAAATTCTAATTTTTATCTCCTTGCTTGTGCTTAACCATATACTTTTTAGGCTGTTTAATCTTTGATTTGCTATAGCCATCCTCCTTTTAATTTATGTCATACAGTCTCCGTTGCTATTTATTATAGAGCCTAAATATTCAAAGTTTGTGACATTTTAAATTTCTTGATCATTTATTGTTTTTTTTTTTTTGGGTGACAGCCAGTTTTATCTGTGGACATTATTTACGTTTTCCTTATATTCAAGAACAGATGTCACTGTGCTTTTGGACAGACAATATTACATTTTCTCTTCCCTTTACGCTTTTAAACAAATAGACATGGCGATAAGCGAAGAATGGGAAGGCTCCAGGCGAAGACCGAATTAGTGCCGAAATGTTTAAGGCAGATCTACAATTTATAGCAAAAGCATTTAATGGAAATTTCAACAAAATATGGATAAATGAATTGGTCCAAATTGAAAAAAAAAAATGGTGTAATCATCCCACTACCGAAGAACGGGAATCTCTCACACTGCAACAACTGGAAACGTATAACATTAGTGTCTGTACCCGGAAAAGCACTCTGTGAGTGATATATAACAGTACGAAGACGTCAATAGACAGTTTTGTCCGAAGGCCAAGCAGGATTCATTAAAGGAAGAAACCTTACTCTCAGAAATTCTGTGGAACAAGCTTTAGAATGGAATGCCACATTTTATAGGAGCTTTATAGACTTTTAAAACGCATTTGACAGTCTAAGTGATTACCAGAACAATGATGGGGAGGATCCTTGCTGCTTATAGGTTACCAGATAAAGTTATAAACATATTGTAGCACAGCGTGGTTCTTTGCATATGTTTCTATCACACTCAGGTTCGTCATTAGTTTGCGACATGAAGAGTCAATTGAAAGAGAATAGACGAGGAGAAAGATGGTCGTGTCGATAGTGGTGATGGTGATGTCTTGCTTGTGGCATGCTTCTTACTTCACCAACACAGAACTTGTGTCGTTCGCCGCTACACGCTGCGGGATTTACTGAGGAGGGGATTCGAGCACTTATGGACTGAAATGGTTCTACGTGTAATGAGGATAATCTGTCGACTAACTAACTAGCTAACTTACGTCACTGATGCTTGAATAATAAAAATGCCTTGAAACAGATTTTCTTCTCTCTACTGACTTTAATGTTATACCTCAGTAACGTCACAATAACTCCAATGATATCCCAAATGTCCGCTGTTTCGCTCTATGGTTAAATCCTCTTAAGGTCCCACTGTGTTCTTTATTCCTTGTGACTTTACTAACTGATTCTAGTGTCTGTAACTGCCACCAGGCTTCTAGTGCTCTTTGGTACTAACGGCGTGATCGTCGACTCTAACATCTCAATAGTGTTTCTACCTAATGTGTCTCTATTAACCATGGCTCTATGTATCTTGTCTGTCGTCTCTGTAGTTCGATGTCTCGTTTCGTGTCTCTTCTCTTGTGACTGTCTTCGAGGCTCAATGTGACTGGTTCCTCTGCTTCTAGTGTTGGGCTAGCATCTCTACAACTGAAGGCTCTCGTTTGCGAGGGTGCATGAAACTAGTCCCTCGTCCTCTGAGGCTCAATGGAAAAAAAGATAAAAGATTATTCCTAACATATAAGGGTCCATGGTACTAATCCCCCCTCTTCTAAGTCTCGTAGACTGAAGGATTACCCAAGAGGTCTCTAACTCATCATTTATACTGAGATGCTGAAATGCGTGGTATTTGTTTTATACTCACTTTGACTGCTTCTAGAAGATTCTAGTAGGCTCAACTTGTTTTCTATGTACGTTCTCTGCGTGGGATTTTCTAATTACGTCTCGATTGCATCATCTTGTTCTGCACCTAAATATACTAATTAAGTTGACAGCTTGCCCCGTGGTAACTTACAGAAAACCAGTACTACTACAATCTCTTTCATAGGGCACGTCAACAATTACATCATATACTATTTATAGCTTATTCATTTGCAAAATATTTCTCTGTTAGTAACATATGATGATTCTAGAAAAGGAACATCAAGGTTGTCAAAACTGGTTGATTCCGGAACATCATAACTTTACGCAATATCCTACCTACTTACAAACATATGATGGTTCTAGAAAAGGAACATCAAGGTTGTCAAAACTGGTTGATTCCGGTACATCATAACTTTACGCAATATCCTACCTACTTACAAACATATGATGGTTCTAGAAACAACCCTGTTACACTATTTATAGGACACAGTAAAGGGTACCAAAGCAAAGTGAAAGAAGGACTTATGGAAACATAATACTTCAGGGTACCATCAGGAGTCCGACACAGGTGCATTATCTCACCTTTCTTGTTTCTCATAGTGAAAGATTATGTTACGAAAAAAGCAACCACTGGCACACGGACGGACCTTCAGTGGAACCTTTCCGAATACCTGGAGCATTTGAACTTTGCAGATGATATCTGTGGCATAGCCAAAGTAAAGAACATCTGCGACAAAAGACAGATAAGGCACAAGAATAGCAGAACAGACAGGGTCAGGAATAAACGTCAATAAAACAAAACTGCTGGAGATAAACTCCAAAACAAAGATAGAGATAAACCCCAAAAGTAAGATACCTCTAGTAATAGATAATGTAGGTTTGGAAACAGAAGCTGATTTTACTTTCCTG
>CAJHNH020001430.1:94717-107217 GCA_905116865.2 Candidula unifasciata | reverse complement strand
CAAGGATAACAAGGAAGATTAATTTTCAAATTGGTTTACCTACTGTAAAACCAAATAAAATCTCAAAAAAAAAAAAAAAAGGAAAAAAAAAAAAAAAGAAGAAAGGACACATAACTAGATTAGATTTTCAAGCATTATATTTAGCGCCATATGGTTACATGCAATCATTAATTGCTGGCTAAATTATTCTCGACAATTTTCACTAATGATCTCATTAAATGTTCTAGATGTATAGATTATTTTTTTTTCACCCAGTAGCATTGTTTTTCTGAATCCTGAAATATCAAAATCGATGATTAAATATAGTTCGCTTGTGTATAGTTAGGGAAGCTGCCAAACGTTCCTGATGAAAATCAAACAAATGAGATCAGAGACGGTAGGTGCCTGATGATGTTAGGTTCCCCAGTCCTTCGAAGGTGTGACATGGTGTGTGCAGGGGAAAGGGGAAGCAGGGGTGGTGTAAAAGCGAAGAGTGGGAGAAGGGTTAGCGACCCCCTAAAGCATGCATCACCATTCTCTATACACTTCGTTTTATCTCACATATATTACTATATTTGTTTGCTACTTAGTACATTAATAATAATGAAAAATTATTGTGGTTATTCCCCCCAACACTTCGATGAGGTACAAGGTGGAAGAGATGAAGAAGAAGAAGATTGTGGTTATTAGACTTTTAAGTCAATTTTTGCCCCCTGCCTGGTTTTGCCTATGAAATTTGTAAGGTAGGGTAGGATGGGGCTGGTATGGGAAACCTCACCCCCCCCCCCCACCCCTCACCTAATTTTTCAACCACTGCTTTCCGTGTGTTGTTTCCCTAGGCGACGAGTAGGTTTGGTTCTTCTGTGGTATTTCAGAGTTTTTCCCATACGGTGTTATAGTTTTCCATGGTATATCACAGTTTCTTTATTAGTCTTATTGTTTTTCCATGGTATTTCACAATTTCTTGCATAGTTGCACTGTTTTTCCATGGTATTTCAAAGTTTCCTGCCTACAGTTTTATTGTTTTTCCATAATATTTCAGATTCTTCCATACAGTTTTATGGCTCTCTCGCGGTATTTCACTATATTTCACGATTTCTTGCATTCTATTTTATTGTCCATTCATGGTTGTCTCAATACAGTTTTCTTGCGTCTTTGTCACCTGATTGTGTCACCAGCTGTATTTAATGGTTTCTTATGCAGCGTTTCAGGTTGTCTTTGAGGGAGTTATATTTAGTATAGTATCTTTATACAAGTCGGCTCTGTGGCTAAGTCGATGCGAACGCTTCGTAATGCCAAGAAGCCGGGTTTGATCCCAGCTGCGGGCCATGCGCAAACTACTTGACGTAAATTTGCCCAGAAAAATCACACACCAGCCAGGGGCTGTTGGGGTTGGTTCTGCAACGTCCTGTAAAGGATACGCAACTAACCTATATTTATACAAAGCTTTAAGGGGGCTGCGTGTTCTTCGGGGCATGGTGTCCGCCTCTCCGGGTTCAGTTCCTGGTGAGGCTTGGGATTTTTTTTTACGTAGTAAAAGTCCTGGTCTCTGGGTAGTAAGATCGGACGCCCGTGTGCATTATTGCGTACGTTAAAAAAAAATTCCTTGGCAGCTGGACATCGAAAAGAGTAGCCTAACGGCGCTGCCCAGGCAAAAATTTAAAGTTAAAAATCTACCAAAAGTATTTCAGGATCCGCGCCTGTACTACAGAGCCTGTGCACTGCGCTGAGCTTGAGTAAGAAGAAGAACGGAGCACTTATGGATTACTACCCGTGTGCCATGGTGTTGATCCGCTGTTCAAAACCTCATACAAAGCTTTATGCTATCTTTAACTGGTTTGGGTGTGTGTGGCAGAGTTTATCGTGTCTTTAAAGATGTCTTATTTCTTCCACGGTGTTTCGTCATTTCACGCACAGAATTATGTTTATTTCATGGTGTTTCATTGTTTCTTTCACCATGTTTCATCGTTTCTTCAACAATGTTTCATGATTTATTTCACAGTATTGAATGTTTTCTTTTACTGAGTTTCATGTTTTCCTCCAGTGTATTTAATGTTTTCCTCCACTATGTTTCATGTTTTCATCCACTGTGTTTCTGTTTTCATCCACCGTGTTTCATGTTTTCTTTACTGTTTTTTCATGTTTTCATCCACCGTGTTTTATGTTTCATCTACTGTGTTTCATTTCTTCATCCACCGTGTTTCATGTTTTCTCCTACGGTGTTTTATATTTCATCAACTGTGTCTCATGTTTTCATCCACTGTGTTTGATGTTTTCTTTACTGTTTTTCATGTTTTCATCCACCGTGTGTAATGTTTCATCTAGTGTGTTTCAGATCTTCAGCCATCGTGTTTAATGTTTTCTCCCACGGTGTTTCATATTTCATCAACAGTGTCTCATGTTTTTTTTTTCAAGGTGTTTCATGGTTTATTCCACCATGTCTCGTGTTTTCTTCCACTAAGTTTAATTTTTCTTTCGACCGTGTCTCATGTTTTCTTCCACAGCGTTTCGAGTTTTCTTGCACGGTTTTTCATGTTTTCCTCTACAGTGTTTCGTGGTTTTTTGCACGGTGTTTCATGTTTTCATCCATCGTGTTTCATGTTTGTATCCACTGTGTTTCATGTTTTCATCCATTGTTTTTCATGTTTTCATCCACCGTGTTTCATGTTTTTATCCACTGTGTTTCATGTTTTCATCCATTGTGTTTCATGTTTTTATCCACTGTGTTTCATGTTTTTATCCACTGTGTTTAATGTTTTTTTTCACAGGGTGTTTCGTGGTTTTTTTCCCCTAAGGTGTTTCATATCGTTCACAGTATTCTATGATTTTATATGTATGTCGTTGTATTTTCTCCACAATTTTGTCTCATTTTTCACAAGGTGGCATAGTTTCATACAGAGTGTTTCGTCATCTGTACCGTGCAAGTTGATGGCTTTTTAAGTGTTTTGTTGTCTCTGTCAGCTTTTTTTTTTTTTTTTTTTTTTTTTTTCATGATATGTCAGAGTTTCCCTGACAGTCTTACGTGCTTTCTTACACAGTGCATGGTTACTTCGACAGTCTTACGTGCTTTCTTACACAGTGCATGGTTACTACGATAGTCTTACATGCTTTCTTACACCGTGCATGGTTACTTCGATAATCTTACGTGCTTTTGCACAGTTCATGGTTTCTGCCAGTGTTCAATAGTTTACTCTGCTATTTCTATCGCTTCTTACACATTATTTCATGCTTTCTTGTGTAACTTTTCACTGAATAAAACAGTGTTTCTCTATTTGCTCACATGTTTCATGGTTTCAACGTTTTTTAGAACGTCATTAACGGTATTTCAAAATGGCTTCCTTAGTGTTTCTGTGTATTCGCGTGTGCTTTACTGTGTTGTCCGGGTAATTCACCGTAACTTTTATATTTATTTGTTCAATGCCTTCTGTATGTTGCAATTTATTATGGAAGTTTCATAACATGTACACATACTGTATTGGTGGGAGAACCTCAGAATCAAGAAATTGAGTTAACTAGCATCAGAAGGTGCGGAGCAAATTAGTTTCATTTTGCTGTCCTTTCCTAGCAGAGAGCGATGATAGGGATTCAGTTATAATCGCGGGAGGGTTTACATGCAGACAGAACGACGTCCCTACTTTCAGAGAGATAGATAGATAGATAAACAGTCAGACAAAAAGACGGACGGACGGACGGATGGGCACGGATGGACGGACGGACAGTTAAAAAACGGCCGAACTGGGTAGGCCAGACAGACAGACAAACAGACAGACAGACAGACAAACAGACAGGTAAAAATGTCAATTTCCTACAATGATACTACTACATCAAGGCACACGGGTAGTAACCCATAAGTGCTCCGATCTTTCTTCTGACTCAAGTCTGAATCCAAAAAATCTCATCACAGTGCACAGGCTCTGTAGCACCGGCAAGGATCCTGAAATACTTTGGAAAGACTTTTTAACTCTAAATTTTGCCCGGGCAGTGCCGTTAGGCTACACTTCTCGATTTCCAACTGCCAAGGGATTGTTTACGTGCACAACAACACACACAGGCGTCTGATCTCACTACCCATTGTAATTTGTACTGTAGTATGCATCAGAAGAGATACAATGAAATATGCCAGGCAATACATTGTAAAACCTATTGTTTGTGTCCTCTTTGTTCAAATATGGTACTCTTGGCAAATTGCCATGCAAAACTGTGATGTTTTGGTACATTTGAGAAATTTTGAATCAATGTTTTAAATTGTGGCATTGTGTTGAACCTTTAAGAAACGGAGGGTGAACAAAATAAGCGTAATTCAAATGTACAATGTGACGTAATAGCTCAAGGGCACGTTTGACTTGTTTCAGTTTCAAATACCAGAGTAAGACAGTCTAACCAGACAACTGATAGCTGTTTATTTTTCCTGCCTTTTGTCCCAGTTCAATCCCCGTGTGGGTTTCGGGGCCCTCTTATAGGGAAAACAAGTACAGATCCACTGCCTACCCAAAAGCATGTCATAAGAGTCGACTAATTCGGAGCTTCCTTCAAAGTCGGAGTGCATATTCCTGGGAGCAAGAAACCGCAGTCTGAACAAAAAATGAGTCACAACTCTAAAACGGATGCACACGCAACACTCATATTCTGGAACAGGACTGCAGTCCAGAAGTGGATGAACAACCAGAACTTTCCGCCAGAGTTAACAGCTGGTGAACGCGAAGAAGAAGAAGAAGAAGAGGAAGTTCAGCTGTTTTGTTGCTCAAGCTTTTCTAAATCAGTTTGATTTCCAAGCAGTTTGTGACATTTTGTTGGTACCTTTATTGTTGTTCTTGTCTTTGTTAAATTGCTGTTTGAACTTGCCAGATAAGCACGCACAAAAATATCAATGTTAGCTCCGATATTTATGATACTACTAAAGATAATACTGCTTAAAAAACGGGGGGGGGAGGGGGGGGGGGGGTAGCATTACAGTTGCTCACAGAGGGGGGGGGGGGGGGGGGGGGGGGGGGGGGGGGGGGGGGGGGGGGGGGGGGGGGGGGGGGGGGGGGGGGGGGGGGGGGGGGGGGGGGGGGGGGGGGGGGGGGGGGGGGGGGGGGGGGGGGGGGGGGGGGGGGGGGGGGGGGGGGGGGGGGGGGGGGGGGGGGGGGGGGGGGGGGGGGGGGGGGGGGGGGGGGGGGGGGGGGGGGGGGGGGGGGGGGGGGGGAAAAATGATTTTTCTTGGTATGTTATTAGTAAATGGACAAAGGATTTCAGTTCTTATCAATCAAATATGAGATAAGTCAGTTATATGTGTGAATGTGTGTGTGTGTGTGTGTGTGTGTGTGTGTGTCGGGGGGTGGGAGTGGAGGGAGGGGTGTATATGTGTGTAGAGACGTTCATACGCTTTATTATTTAATAAACAATGTTGATACTGTTCTCTAAAACAGTTTAACAGCACTCGGTGTAACCTGTAGTCTTTTGCGAATTAGAATGTGGGTCGTTTAGGCGGTGACTGCACTAACTTCGCGGCCTTAAAACATGGGTCTGATAGGCTCCCCCTCCCCATTTCCCTCTAAATCGTAAAAGTGGTATACAGTCTTAAGACATGTTGTGTGTGTGTGTGTGTGTGTGTGTGTGTGTGTGTGTGTGTGTGTGTGCGATGCGGGGTGAGGATGAGGGGTTGGGTCGGTGGGGGATAGATGGGGACGGTGTTTTGGGCCAGAGAATTTAGCCGCATGTCTAGCACAATCACCAACAACTGTTGAGGGTAGGATGTTTGTTTCAGTTCCAGACAGAAACAAAGGCTTACATAATTACACCAAAGAATCGATCCCGGTTTTTCTAGCCCTTCCTTAAAAAAAAAAAAAAAGGAAAACCTTTTGAATAATTCGCAGGTCGACCCAGCCTAAAGTGGGTACCAGGATGGCTGTCCTGGGGAAGTAAAGACTGGCTGGCGTAATGCTGATCATATTACCCACCCAGTGACGATTGTTCTGTAAAAATATGGGACGCCTTTCCTATATGCCCGATGCGCCTAAGGCGTGAAAAGCAATCTTTACTTTTCTTTATTGCGTAATAGTTCTGTATTTTGTAGACACATTAAAAAGAAGTGGGGGGGGGGGGGGGGGTTTGGAAAATTATTTTACACTTTTTAGAAAAATCTAGTGAGAACGGTGTTGGTCGAGGGAAAAAGGGGGGGGGGGGGGGCACTAAACTGGAAATTATAGGATAATGTATTAGAATTTATCCTATTTAATTCTGTTTCAAAGTGCTTCATTTCCGCTTACCACCCTGGTGGATTCACTGTCTGTGCGGCTGGTCCATTAAAATGTTTGTTGTTTGACTAAGTTCCGGTCTGGCTATTTCTTATTTGTTGTTTAGAGTGCGCAGGAAAATAGTTCTGTAGATGCATTAACACAGGCACTGCTAGGATTATGGAGTTTGCAGTGTATAAAAGTCATGTTGACTATGTTTTTTTTTTTATTGTTTACCCTTTGTAAACTCAGGCGGAAAGTCTTGGTTGTACGTCCACTTCTGGACTTTGGTCTCACTCCAGAACTTGAGCTGACGTCAGTTTTTTCTGGCTTACTTGTATACAGACTCTTGGTTCCTCGCTTCTCAGTAGGATGCATTCCGAATTCGAAGGAAACACGCCTACGTACTTGCATCCTACGACATGCTTGTTAGGGGCGATGGAACTGTTTTTGTTCCTTTTAGACGGGCTATCAGAACCCACACAAGATTCTTTTACTACAAAACTTTCAGAAAATCTCCCGGTCGTATGAAATGTTATGTTATTACAAACGGCGTCACTGCACATTGGGGAATTTCCATACGCGCTCAATCAACCGATGCAGCAGCAACTCTAAGGAACCTCTATTGATTCATCTCACAATAAGTTTATTATAATGCAGCTGGATTAAAGTTTTCTTTGTGTCAGCACCTCTTGTAACCATCCCTCTCTATACAACCTCTTACAGAACGAAGTGTGAAATGCTAGCTTGTTGATAGACATTATGAGTTTCGGCCATTGCCAGTCACATCTTTTTCTGGCTAGTGTGCATTTCTGGTGTTCACACACGTGGCAGAACTTCAATTGGCCAGAAAAGCGGATGGGCTTCTATCGGAAATACTTCAGTTAACTGATTTAGTTTATTCTTTTGTTGTTGTTGTTGTTGTTGTTGTTGTAATTATAACATTATTAATGGCATGTGCTGATAAAGGGCTCTCTAACCACACATTCGCTTTCGTTTCTGACGGTGATAACGTGAAACTGACTAACTGTGCTTTTCGTTTGGTGTGATATGTTTTCATGATACCCCGGAAAACTGCAAAGCATGTCCTTATATGAAAACGCCACTTGAGACAATGCAACTCAAACATGTAATCGACCTCTTACCTTTCTATTGTATAGCGATGCCTTATACATCCATTCTCTGTGTAAATTTTACGTCTCAGGAAAACTTAAGTTACTTCTTGTCATGTATCAGTCACCAAAGTTAAAACATTAAAAAAAAAACTTATATACATTTACTGTAAGAAAAATAAAATGTAGAGACCAACACTACGACTGCAGGCAAATCCATCAGGTTGTGAAAAAAAAAAATATTTCTATCAAATCTACTATCGTCTTATCAATGATGTGTCACTGTAATGGTATTCCAACACTTTGTATATACAGCTCTGCTAGTACACTCTCTAAAACTGATGTTCGTCTATCTCTTGATACTATACTCCCATTTGTATCATCCTGTATACCTTGCGTTCCTATGTCTTTATCTCTTCATTGAACAGTGGTTTCACAAACCTCTTTTGTGTTTTATTCTACTGACACTTGAAAAAAATGCATCTACGGAAACGATGAATTAGCGTTGCATAGTCCAAAGTATGAATCAAACCAGGTTGGCATCAATCTAACACAGGCGTCATAAGCTACACATCTAGTCGCCACTTGCAGTTTTATTTAAACGCAACTAGCTTCTAACTTAAAACACACCACCACACGTGTAGCATATCCTCATGAGGTTTAAAACTGAGAATTTATTTGTAACTGAAGGCATACAAATGCGAAAGATTGCGTGCAGCCTGTGTTACAAAACGCGATTTTGTTAAGTTTAGCCCGAAATCGACGTACGTTAAACAATGTCTTGTTCACAATTTGTCTCCCCCTTGCAGGATGGCGCTGAGGTCGGAGGCAAAGCGGAAGTCGTCAAAACGAAATCTGATTGGTGGTGTCAGATATCACAAGATGGAAGCTTGTTACCAAGAGACAAGTGAGAAAACTATCAGAAATCAATGATTCTAACATGTGCAGACATCTTTTTATAACGCCGACACAAAGAAAACATTGCGTAATAGTGATGTTGATGATAATAATAATAATAGCCAAAGTTCCCTGTTCGACGAATCTAGGTGTATTGGCTATTGAGTGCCAGACCTATATTTTATGAACTTCTCCGCACTCGGTGGCTGATGTGGTCAATATCACGCCGGCCGCTTTTATTTCCCGGGGCTTTAACAAAAAACAAAAACAAAATTAGTTTTTTGCGAATGTGGTTGACATCTGCACAGAACTTATTGGGCTAAGGATGAGTATATAGCCGTTACGCCACGCCGGCTCCAATAAAAATAATGGGGGGACAGCGAAATATAATAGTGTGTTTAGAATATTACATGTATTTTTAACCACTCTACACCACGGCCCCCCCCCCCCTCCCCTAAAAAAACACCTTCCGTGTACGATTAGGTTGGGACATGGGGAAGGGGTGGAAGGGGAAGATAGCTCCTAAAAATGTTTCTTGTTAGGAAAGTTGGTGGTGCTCAGTTCCTGGTAATAGGTAGTGCTTGCGGTGGAAGGGTGGGGAGGGGTGGGAGGATAGGGGGGCAAGGCAGGGGAGAGGGCGGCAAGGCAGGGGAGGGGGCGGCAAGGCAGGGGAAGAGGGCGGCAAGGCAGAGGAGGGGGCGGCAAGGCAGGAGGTGTTCAAGATAAGCTCCTGGTTCTGGCGCTGGTTTATCTGACATCAACCAGCCCTGTCTCATCGTCATAGGTTAAGTGACAAGTAAACGACTCTTTTCCACGCCTTTAGGAGTACTGGGCATATAGGGCTAGATCTCCATTTTGTAAATTAATCAGAACTTGATAGGTGATAAGGTCAATGTTACACTACCCGCCTTTACTTCCCGGGACTTTATCTGGCACCCATTTCCGACTGTGTCGACTAGGGAAGCCAATGTCAGGATCTGAACCCGCGAGCTTCGCATTCGCAGGCGAGCATCTAGCCGCTCACTCTCTTTCTCATAACCGTAGCCTACACATTAAAGACACATCTGTCATCTTTGAAGGTCTCTTCTTCTTCTTGTTCTTCTTCTTCTTCTTGTTCTTGTTCTTGTTTTTCTTGTTCTTCTTGTTCTTCTTCTTCTTGTTCTTCTTGTTCTTTTTCTTGTTCTTCTTGTTTCTTCTTCTTCTTCTTCTTCTTCTTCTTCTTCTTCTTCTTCTTCTTCTTCTTCTTCTTCTTCTTCTTCTGAGAATTATTATGGAACTCAGCACTGCTGCAGGATCAAACTGAAAAAAAAAGTGAAATTCAAAATTCCTGTCTTACGGGATTGGGATGCCCTAATTAGCTTCGTTTCTTGTTCGCCTATCCTGCGCTGCTCTGATGAAGGCGAATTTCCAAATCTAATAACGTATTTCCATGCAACAGGAAGAAAGGGATTGGAGAGATATGTACGTACACGTGTGGAAATCTCACCCTGTTTGAGACTCCGGGTAATGCAGCTGCATTTATGTTGTATTACAATTAAAACAGATTTAATATAGCAGTTGTATTGTGTTGTCGTGATTTATTCTTGATACATCTTCTATTTTATTTAATCTGCTGCCTAATTCCTATTCTCTTTATTTTTTGACGCTTCTATTTATATTGCTCTCTTTTTTCTAATTTGTTCTTTTCTTGTTCGTATTGTTGTGGTTTTTGTTGTTGTTGTTTTAAGTATTTGTTTATCCAGGTCTATTACAAAATATATGCCTAGCCCTATATGCTTATACTCCTAAAGGCGTAAATACATTTTAGAAAACTTAGAAAATATAGTTATGCACTGATTTGACATTTACCACACATAATAATAATAATAAATTATAATTCCCATAGCTTTCCTTACTAAACTGATTTTTTTTTTTTTTAAACAGATAACTGAACGCTGTTCCTCTTTGGTGCATGTCAAAATTGGACGACTATATTTAAACTGTCATTATGACGACACTGTGTTCATCTGCACTCCGATATCCGTATTTAACACTTTCGGCGTCCTTAACAACAATATTGACAAGTGACAGGTCAATGTGTCATGGGGAAGTAAAGACGACCGGCGTAATGCTGACCTAATTACCCACATAGTGCTGATTGGTGTGTAAATATATGGGTGCTCTTCCCATATGCCTGATACACCTAATGGCGTGAAAAGGGATCTTTACTTTTTTTTTTTTTTTTTTTAAACTTACTTTTACAAGACAATGGCTTGATTACTACAATTTCGATCGCGCTTTTAATGTTATAATTTTTTATTCCCAACTAGTACAATTGTGCTAAAAAACACTGCGGCCAATGAAATAAATCGTTCTTGTTTCAGGCAACTGATGAGCGGCTGACCGAACAGTTAGAACGCTGGCTTTCAAGCGGGAGACCGGGGTTCAAATCCTCCGTAAAGCTGTACATTTTATTTAAATATCGGGAGCAAAATAAAATTCGCACCTGCACAGTCGTGGCGACAGCACTAGCCTTGCGGCCGTAATCCTCAGACTCAAAGACCTTCTCTGCCTACACCGCAAAAGTTGTATAACAAAGGCAGTAACTGACAGTTGTGTGGAGAACAATCGCTGATTATTATTATTGTGTGTTTTGTTTTATGTTAAGTTTTAGTATCCAGAAACCATGAGTTGTTAACCTTTAGGCTCGTTATTGTGGATATCGCAACCTTTCGGCCTTGATTTCCTGATAAATACCGTAAATCTGGGAGAAATGTGGCTTTCTGCCTACCCCCGGGAGTAAACCCGGACCACAAGGAGTTCGTCACCCGGTCAACGCTCAATCCGGTTTAGCCAATTACGCTAGAGAGCCGGGCTACTGTGTATTTAAACAAGGCTTGGGTTGTTTGAGCCACTCCCCTACCATCTACAAAATGTATATTGTCCTTTGAGCAGCGCCTCCCTCCCTTTTCCCAATATTTCGGCGCTGCTGGATAAACTAAATGTGTGTATTGATTTCACTTCATCATAAAAGATGATGTACTCGTTTTAAACTATCCGTGCTCTCTCTTGTGTAGCCAGCAATACCATCTGGTTTATGATATCTGAGGGTCGGCTTGATATTGTTCGTCTGGTATGTAAACATATACACACACAAATAGACAAACATACAAGATAACCTTAGGGAAAGGGGAGATCGAAAAGACTAGATGAGACGCTCAATGAGCCCTATTCTAGTTTACGTGCGTAGTAATGCTAGATAAAGTAAAGGGCCCTTTCCCACGCCTTCATGCGTGTTGGGCAAACAGGACTAGACCGATAGTTCATTGAACATTCAGCACGCGATGGGTGAGGTGGTCAACTTCCCACCAGTCGTCTTTTTTCACAGGACTATGCCATGTTATGAGAAGAGGGAAAATAGAAAATGTTGTGACCACTGGAAAGATCTGTGGAAGGAGAGATAGAGGAAGACGATCTTCAGAGCGCAAGGCCAAAGGCTTAAGAACTGATGCCACAAATAAGCTCATCGATCAGTGTGTCCCTTAAAGAACTTCGCTCTCGTCACAGCACATCTGAAAGTTTCTCAATCTTCATCCTATTCCCCAAATCTATATGCTTTCAAGCCTAGTGCGTCTTCAATGTCTTGTCTGGTAGTCTTAGTTTCAGCTTCATAACAAACGGGTCACCCCATAGTTACTCCGCTCCTGTACCAACGAAAAACACACAGAATGTTTATCACAGTCCATTGTGGAAAGATTAACAGACTACTGTCTCGGCATATGGTAGCAGAAGTCACCAAAAGATCAGCAGTTGCACACGCGATCAATGTCTTGTATCTACAATGACGAACGCCAGCCTCTGCCTCGTTTTCCGTGATTTACTCTTAATCTCCCTTCTCTCCAGGCCACACTGACGTTTAACATAGCCATAATACCCAAGCTTTCGGGGCAGGATGCTGTTTATGAGCCAATCCTCCAGAGACCCCGAGATAGATCAATAATGGACTCGTACTTCCAATGTTTTCTGTCCACACTGGTGATAAAGCACAGGTTATGTCCCCTCGTGTTTGCCCCTGGTACTGTCGCCAGCTGGCGGTGTTCAGACTCTGACAGGTCATTTTGTTCTGATAGGGATGTGTTTGCTAGGGGCTATTGGACTAATCGTGTTAAGTGGGGTAATTGAAACAAATGATGAGAGAATGTGGGGGTAGGGGGGGGGGGAAGAGAGAGAGAGAGAGAATGAGAGAGAGAGAAAGAGAGAGAGAGGGAGAGAGAGAGAGAGTGCAAGATAGAGAGGGAGAGAAATAGTGGGAGGAGAA